>VXBP01003823.1:0-13824 GCA_013400115.1 Rhinopomastus cyanomelas
TGATAATACTGTGATACTGTGATACTGTGATTTTAGCTATGACTTCAACCATTGAATGCTACAATGATAAGCTTTGCTCATATGGAAAAGCTTCTTAATTATGTATTCCATAATGCTGTAAAATTAGTTGGATGAGCTCTTCTCTGATTATATGTAATTTTTCAAAACATGTTCTCTAGTATAATTCTTGGTGTCTTAATGATCATGACTACCTGTTTACAAGTTAAGCAACAGCAGTTGCTGTCAGAATATCCCAGCATTTTCCCAATGCAGCAACTGAAATCTCAGCTTTACTTTTGCTACAGCACAGAACATTCATGGCACGAGACCTGTAGAGAAAAGCCAGTTGTTGATGACAGTTGTGTGCACAATGACTTTTTGATCTACAAATCTGCAGAAGTCTTCTTTTTAGTATAGCGTACATATGGAAAGGTTTCCATTCTGGTCTTGTTCAACATCTTCATCAATGACATTGATGAGGGCACAGAGTGTCTGCTCAGCAAGTTTGCCGACGACACCAAGCTAGGAGGTTTGGCTGATACGGCTGAGGGCTGTGCTGCCATCCAGAGAGACCTGGACAGACCGGAAGGTTGGACACAGAGAAACCAGATGAGGTTCAACAAGGACAAGTGCAGAGTCCTGCATCTGGGGAGGAATAACAAATTCCACCAGTACAGGCTGGGAGGTGATCTACTGGAAAGCAGTCCTGTGGAGAGGGACCTGGGGGTCCTGGTGGACAACAGGTTAACAGCAATGTGCCCTGGTGGCCAAGAAGGCCAATGGGATCCTGTATTAGGAGGAATGTGTCCAGCAGATCGAGGGAAGTTCTTCTTCCCCTCTACTCTGCCCTGGTGAGGCCTCATCTTGAGTACTGTGTTCAGTTTTGGGCCCCCCAGTTTAAGAGGGACAAGGATCTNCAGGGTGGTTGGACTCGATGATCTCTTTGGGTCCCTTCCAACCCCTAACATCCTATGATCCTATGATAGTCCTTCCCCCCTCTTATTAGGTATGTTCCTTTTCCTAGCCTACTTCAACATAAGCATCTCAAGTTAAAAAAAAGGATTATTTTCAGCGGGAGAAAATTCTTTGTATCCAGTGGGGATAAGACCAGTGGTAGCTTAACCCTCATTGCAACCCTTCTGAAAAGTCAGCCAAGGACTGCCAGAGACTGCCAGACAGGCATTTTGAAGAAGAGTATCATAAGAATGGTGAAAATATTTCTGACCCAATTCTTCTGAGGTTATGAGCATAGATTTATATGGGAGTAATCTCAAATTCACCCTGTTTGAATCAAATAAAAATTCCTCAGTTACAGTTCTAGATTTTAATTGTCATTTCTATAAGGCAGAATCTTCTCCCTCTTATTTTTCCTACCTGCACAGTAAAATATCTGACTGAAGATATGCTTCACATTTGTGTCACTTTCTTCCTTATTTCTGTTTGTATTTGCCCATTTCGTTGAGGTGTTCTCTGCCAGTGCTTACTGCTTGTAAACTAAGTTCAAAATAAGGCATGCCAAGTAATGCCTTCTGAGTCAGAAATTATCGTGTGTGTAGTTGCTTGCCCGAATAATGTGCTGCATAGTTGCTTCACCTGCGTCAGTAAATGTTGGGGTTTTTTCTCTAAATCCAAGGATTGTATAGCAGTTACTATAATGTCTATCCATGTAGTCCGTGTAGCAATATGTCTGTGGCTTTACTTCTGGAAGCACAGGGGAAGAACCTTACTTTTTTTCTACAATCACAAGGAATCCTCAGGCTCCCTGATTGCTCCAGAAGCTTTGATTTGCTGAGGGCTGTATCTTCCCTTCCTGAAAGCATCCATAATGGAAAGAACATTTTGGAACCTATGAAATTTCTCAAGAAAAAAAGACAGAACAGGGAGGGAGGAAAGAGTGAGGAGAGACCCTTGCCAGAATGCTGGGAAGTAAAAGAGCACTGTTAGGAGAGGAGAGAAATATGACTTTGCAGCACCAGAACTGCAGTAGCCTCTGCAGAACAGAGAATAACAGAAGCAATGCAAGAAGAGAGTATTTCCCTTTAGAAGTCACAGATGGGACACTCTCTACATGGTCATGCAGATCTTTCACTGTTCTTTATCATAGAGTAATTAATTGCAGTTCATTTGAGAAAGCTTTTAAAGAGATAGAAATCCTACTTTTCATTTTGTCTATTCTCTGTTTGCAATCAAGTTAATTTTCTTGTTAATAGCAATGTCCAATTAAGAAATCCCATAGAAATCTATAATGATAATTTAACTCAATAAATCATGGATTCTAATGGTTTTCCGTATCAGACGTTTTCACTGTCACAGTAGTTCCATGTCTCAAGATCGAATGTCTTTGTTGATCTATATTCTGCTAAATCTGGAAAGGAGCACTTTAAGTTAATCTTCCTATATCATTAAAAGCAAGAAGGTGTTTTATGATAGCCATTTTTATAACATCATGACATCTTCCTCTATGCAATAACGACAATCATTCTGAAAGTATATTAGGTGTTTTCCTAAAAAATTCTTGGAATAAGAATTTCAGAGTGATACTTATGAAATAAAGCAAGAAAAGAAACGGCTGCAGTAACACCTTGTGATGAAGGTTTTGATGTAGGAACATGCACAATTAATTGCCATTACTAGCTTCATATTTTGAGTTTATTTATCCTTACAGAAAATTGTAAAAGTAAATATATTTAGACAGCATGTCTAAACCTATAGTTGGAAAAAAAAAAAGCTGAATGCTAATCTAATATGCTAGCTAATTGGTATTACACGTGAGTTCTGGGGCAGATGGTGGTTTGTTATTGGTATCTGACATAAGGACCATGGCATAACGACCACTCTGTCAGGAGCCCAGCAAAGCATGTTGCACCATGGGGATCCAAGATCTGTCCTAATACACAGTGTGCACTTCCCCGAGGATATCTTTTTTTTTTTGTAAGGTGGTCATATGTTTGTATAAACAGGATGGGTTTTCCATTAGCTCAATGTTTTTCCACCAATTCTTCAAGACAGTAATTCTAACATGATTCAAAGAAGAACAAGGTTAATTTCTCCATCTCTATTTTGCAGCTGAGAGAAAGTAATGAGAGGAACAACCATTTCTAAGGCTACTTTATACACTGGAAGTATTGCATAGTCACCAGTTTTTACTGGAGCTTTTTTGAACAGCTTGTGCATATCCAGTCATCAACACAACATCAACACACATCAACATCCAGTGTGATGCTACTTCTGGGAGAATGCTGTGGGACAGTGTGTCAAATGCTTTATGGAAGTCTAAGTAAACAATATCCATAGACTTCCCATCGTCCACTGTGCAGAATTTGCAGCTGTGTGAAAAGACATCTTTGTGACTGGGAAAAATTGTACAGCATATACTGTATACCCTCTTCATTATCCACTAGGTGGGTCACCTGGACACAGAAGGAGATCAGGTTGGTCAAGCAAGACCTGCCCTTCATAACCTCATGCTTAATGGCCCTGATCCCAGAGCTGTCTTGCACCTGATGCATAAGCATGCTCAGGATGAACCACTGCATAATCTTCCCTGCCACCTGGTCAGGTTGACAGGCCTGTAATTGCCTGTAGGTCATCCTTCCTCCCTTTCTTGTCGACAGGCATCATATTCAAGAGTCTCCAGTCACCTGAGACCTTTCATGTTTGCCAGGATCATTTATAAATGATATAGAGTGGTTTGGCAAAATTTTCGACACATTTCTCAGCACTTTTTGATGGATCCCTTCTGGCAGCATAGATTTGTAAATGTCCAGGTCATAAACTGCTTCCTCTTGGACTGTAGAAAGTGTATCCCACTTTCCATCTCTGTCTTCCAGCCACGGAGACCAAATAGCCTGAGGATAACTAGACTGGTCATTAAAACCTGAGGCAAAGAAGGCATTAAGTACAAAATCTTGTCCTCACACTTGTTAATGAAGTTTTCCTCCATAACCAGTATATGGTGGAGATCCTCCCTGAGTCTCTTTTTGCTACTGATGTAGTTGTAGTAACATTTCTTATTGTCCATTGCTACAGTGGCCAGTATGAATTCTAATTGGGCTTTTGCCTTTCTGATTTCCTCTCTGCATACCCCAGTTAGATCCCTGTACCCTTCTTGAGTTGACTGCCCTTTCTTCCAAATGTGATAAACTTTCTTTTTGTTTCCTGAGGCTCAGCAGGAGCTCCCTGTTTACTCAGACCAGTCTTTTTCCTTGATGGTACATGTGGTGGCACATGGGGATGACCTGCTCTTGGGCCTTTTAAAACACATTTTTTTAAGAATGCCCAGCCTTCCTGGACCTATTTGTCCTTCAGGAGTGTCTCCCAAGAGATTCCCTCAAACATTGACCTGAACAAGCCAAAATCTGCCCTCAGAATATCTCTGTGTTGGTTTTGTTGACCCCTCTCCTTACTTCATGAAGAATCAAGAGCTTGATCATTTCATGATACTAAGCCCAAGTCTGCCTTTGAGCACATCTTCTAATAGACCTCTCTGCTTGTGAACATGAGGTCTGCTGAGACACCTTCCCTGGTAGGCTCACTTACCAGCTCTATCAGGAAATTATCTTTCACACATTTGAGAACCTCTTAGATGGTTTCCTCTCTGCTGTGTTGGTCAAACATGACTTCCCCTTGGTAAAACCATGCTGACTGCTTCTAATAACCCTCTTATCCTTGGTATACCTAGAGACAGCAGTGAGAACAAGTTGTTCCCATTGCATTATCTAGGGTGTGTATTGAATGTTTTGCCATTCTACTAGAATTAAATTTCAAGTGTTATGCAAGTAGAACATATAAACCTAGTGTCACGGTTTAGCACCTGGTTAGCCCACGAAATCATAATCTGCTCAACCGTGCAGACAGAAATGTCCTCCCACCCCCCAAAAGGGGGAAAAAGAGGTAAAACAAACACACGTCCGGAAACTGGAATAAAAAAAATTCAACTTTATTAAAGATTTTATTAAATAGAAAAGAAAACCAGAACGAAACAAAGCAAAAATAAAAAGGAAAGAAGGAAAGTGTGTGTGTGTGGGGGGTGAGCGGCAAAAAACAGAAAAGGGACAGAGAGCCACAGAGCAGCAGCTAGGCCGCGGTGTGCTACCGGCCAAAACGAAACTGAAACCACGCTCTGGAGACACACAAACATAGGGAGAGTACCAAAACGAGGGGAAAAGAAATGCCGTGTCCTCAATCAAGGACCCCCAAAATCTGTCTGGCCTACTCCACCTGCTCGACCTGTACCCTTCGGCAGCCACCTCTCCCCTTCACTTTCGCACCCCTTCCATCTCCACCTCTCTCAGTAGGGGAGGAAAATGTAAACATCCCCGCAGCCGAGGTCGGTTAACTCCTTGTATGCTAAAAGAGAGTTCAATGCAGGAATACCGTAACCAAATACGATTTCACCAAATCCAGAACACCTAGAGTTTTCTAATCTACTTTTATAGATCTATTTTTTAGTGCTTTGATGTATGTAGACTTTACACACGTAAATGTACGGCATCACCTGCTCAGATGGGTATTCTTTTTATGGACATACAATTCTTTGCTGTTTCGTTTCACTATCATGAAAATGTACAGATTGTACATGCTAAATTTCTCCTTTTAGGTGGTAAACAGAGTGAGTTTGTATAATTTATTTTTTAATTCTAAATTTATTTTTCCAAAACAGCTCTGGAGAAAATAAAGATAATTGTCTTGACCCGACTCTCCATTCCATTATGGTTTGGGTTTTTTTTTTTTGATTATATTGATGAAAAGAACTTGGATGAAGGCTTTGGAGGTTTGGGTTTGTTTTTTTTTTTTTTTCATTTTGGGAAGGTAATATTTGGCTGTGTTTATTTTATTTTTTTACCAGCTAAAATGCTCACACAGACGTGAAATGTGGTCAGGTAGCACTAACATATATCTGACACCTGGCAGTTGGGATCTACCACTTCTTTGAAACAAAACCACTGCATTTTTACCGTCTGTTACAGGGATGGTATATAGCTTAACATTCACAATGATGCTTTGAATAAGGACATTCTTATTTCATTTGGAAATTAAATAGGAGGAAGCAGTTAATTTAGAGGAAAAGCAAAGTAAACAGGCTTTAAAAATTGGACTTACAGGATTTTGTATGTAAAATACTTTTTTTCATAAAAATTGAAGGAAAAATATCTAGACAAAGCCTTTTACCAAAATGCATGCCTATTAAAATGTAAGCATGTGATACTGAAAAACTAAAAAGCCTCTTAATCAAATGCTGCTAACTAAGATGTCTTCAACTTTATGACATGCTGTTATGTGTTTTGTATGATTCTTTGTGTTTTGTTGCACAAAGAAAATTGACTGAGTTCTGTTAGTCCTGAAGGCAAAAAATAAGCACTTAATAAATATGTTCTTCTCAGCTGTAACTTTTTCTCTTTCCCTTGATACATCTTTTTCCTCATTTCATAGCGGTAATAACATTAAAAGCCTTACTTCATTAGAATGGAAAGTCTACAAATATGAAGCCAGCCTCATTCATTCATTATAGTCTTAAGATCTATTCAGTATTTGAATCAATGTTTCATTAGCTTACTAAAATCATGCAATTGCACCAAATACAGCACAAAAGCTCTATAAGGTCGTTTTTGTCTTGCAGTCTTGCTGTATGCTCATATTCTAAGTGCACCTACCCTGTTCAAAATAAAATAATCAGCTTAAAATTATGCTCTGAAAAAGATACCCCAATAGAATTTTCTTTAGATTTCAGATACATGATTTGAGCACTTCCATTTGATTCTGAGTATGATGCCGATGATGAATTAGAAGGGAATAATGAAATGACACTATACCAGTGAGACAAGGGAAAAAAGGATAAATCTCCCAAAATAAGACATTTAATAACCATGAAATAGATTTAGCTCTTAAATTACTGACAGAAAATGGATGAGTTTTAGTAAGATTCTCACTCCAGATTTTGTGACCTGTATATTTGATAAACTTTCTAAATTTGAAAATCTTCAGTAGTATGTTGAGAAACTACAGGCTAACAAACAATAACTTTGAATTAAGGAAAATAAGAAGGCAAATTAAAATTAATCTGATGAGCATTTAATGAAAACATTGAGCCTACAAATCAAGTGAAAGAAGAACCACTGTGGATTTATTTAGAAGCATTTAGAAAGAAAACTTTCAAAGTGCTTTACATAATAACCTGTACTATTGCAGAATTATTCTCTTCAAGTTAGCTAGTCAAAACATTAGCCCATAATTTATATAACAGCATAGGAGTTACTCTGTTCTTCCTGTGAAGAAGTGATTTCATCTTCATGATATCTCAGTGATTCTTGACATCTTCATGTTTTCCCAGATAAGATGTTGTGTTTGGAAGACAATCACAGAATCACAGAACATTAAGGATTGGAAGGGACCTTGAAAGATCATCTAGACCAATCCCCCTGACACAGCAGGATCACCTAGACCAAGTCACACAGGAACATATCCAGGCAGGTTTTAAATGTTTCCAGAGAAGGAGACTGCACAACTGCCCTGGGCAGCCTGATCCAGTGCTCTGTCACCCTTATCTATAAATTTATATGTGTTTGTATATATGTATAAACATTTTTTCCAATTGGCTTTGAGAGAAACTCAGACTGTGAAACAAAAAATCAACTTTGTGATTTTATTTTTCATTTAAAATCCGTCAACAATTATTATTATTAGCTTCATTCATTGATACCAGAGATGATGATTTTTATGTGGAACATAGACATAAAATGGAATTGTTGTAATAGAATCATAGAATCATTATTCTACTCTCCAGAGAAGAAGACTCCACAACCTCCCTGGACAGCCTGATCCAGTGCTCGGTCACTCTCACTGGGAAGAAGTTCCTTCACATATTTATGTGGAACNATTAAATTTTTCTCTGCCCAGCTCTCCAGCCTGTCCAGATCACAGTATCTCGATGTCCAGATCCAGATCTCGCTGAATGGCAGCACAGTCTGCTGGGGTGTCGGCGACACCACCCAGCTTTGTGTCATCAGCAAACTTGCTGACAGTGCATGCCAATCCCTCATCCAAGTCATCAATGAATAGATTGAACAGGACCGGTCCCAGCACCAATCCCTGGGGCACTCCACTAGATGCAGGCCTCCAACTAGACTCTGTCCCATTGACCACCACTCTCTGACTTCTACCCTGTAGCCAGTTCATGATCCACCTCACTACCTAGATCCACCTCACTAATCTAGACTACACTGCCTCGGTTTGGCTACAAGGATGCTGTGAGAGCCTAACCCGCTTTTCCAGTCAATCTTCAAGTGCTGCTACAAGAATTGGAACGGTAAAAATACACCTATACTAATGAGGCTGACATGTAATCATAGTGCTGTAAACTAAGTTCAAAATAAGCTATCATTCTTACTTTGCAGGTGTTTCCTGACTAATATTGGTAGAAAGAGCTGCATAATACTCAGAAGTTTTAGCAGATAAAGACAATATAGATGAGGATCAAAGCAATTAACAATTTTACTAATAGATGTGTTAAGGAAAATCTGTGTCTTATTTATTTATAAACAATACATTCTTCCTGAGAGTATTTAAAAGCCAATAATGATAAAAATGGTACTTCTTGTCTTTGCTGCAAGAGAAAGATGCAACTCTGAGCATAAAGTAATATTAGATTTACTTGATTAAATGATGTTTTTGCATTGTTGATTCTTTGCAACATAATGTGTGGATTACGTAAATTTCTTACTAAAATTATAGTTTAACATAAAGCAAAATCTAGCCATATAACTATCTGATTAAGAATTGGAGAATGTAGAAACACATCAGAGAAGGAAGTAACCTTTTGAGTAAGTACATCAAGAAACTTACAGTGTTTCTTTTCTGACAGAATATTTATACGGTTTGTGGGGGTTTTGTGTAATGAGAAGCAATATAAACATTAAGAAACGTTTAAAGTTTCAAACAGTGCAGTAAAACACCCAAACATATTGTTTGATTTGGCTGAGTTTGCTTTGCTTTGGGTTTTTAAGGTTTTTCTTTTTGTGCGTATTTCTTTTTTTTTGTTGTTACTGTTGCTTAGAAACGCACATGCAAGTTGAGAGATTTCTAACGCACATGCAAATAGTTACCTGCTTATACACTGTGCAAAATTTGCTTCCATTTATTGTCCTTTCCAGATTTGAACGTCATCAATACCAAAGGAAATTGTAGAATAAGGGCAGGAAGAAAGATGAAGAATGAAGCAGAAGGGTGATGATAATATTCTAAGCTCAGCCTGACGAGGAAGCTAAATCAAACAGAACTGTCAGATTCTTTAAGAATCATACCTGTTTCTTCTGCCCATTACTTCTCCATCTAATCCAGCAAGCTATCCATAATCTGTGCCTGCATACCATCATTTACTTCAAAGCTCTGTCCCAAAAATCCAAATATTATATCATCTCTGTTAGAAGGTTCAGCCTTCTTCAGTAGTAAATTATTGCAAACTATGCTTCTTGTTTCCTGGAATAACACTCTTGGATAACAAATTTGCCAAAAATATCAAGATAACATGAAAAGGAATTATCAAAATTAAATTAGAACTAAATTTTTGTGCTGATGCTTCCTACATCAAAATCACAGGGAAAATCAACAGAGGATTATTTTAGACTTTTAACATTTGTTTTTCAGTGTCTTCTACTTCTTATCTACTCTATGCATGTGTTTGATACGTGCAGTGGAATATTGTTTTAATATTTGTTTAACATATTTGTCAGAGACATGGACAGTGGCACTGAGTACACCCTCAGCAAGTTTGCCAACAACACTAAGCTTTGTGGTTGACAAGCTGGAGGGAAGGGAGGCCATCCAGGGGGACTTTGACAGTCTTGAGAACTGGGCCTGTGCAAACTGCATGACGTTCAACAAGTCCATGTGCAGGGTCCTACATCTCAACTGGGGCAATCCCAAACACAAATAAGAGCTGGGTGGTGAATGGATTGAGAGCAGCTCAAAGGAGAAGGCCTTGGGGTTGTTAGTGGATGAGAAGCTCAGCATGAGCTTGCAATATGTGAATGCAGCCCAGAAGGACAACCATTTCCTGGGCTGAATCACAAAAAGCATCACCAGCAGGTCAGAGGAGGTGATTGTGCTCTTGCAAGACCTCACTTGGACACTGTGTCCAGTTCTAGAGCCTCCAAGAGAGACAAGATAGAAATGGAAGTGTTGAAGCGAGTCCACAGGAGGGCCACAAGGATGATCAGAAGGCTGAGGGAGTTGGTGCTGTTCAGCCTGGAGAAGAGAAGGCTTTGGGAGGATTTTGCTACATCTTTCCAGTACCTGAAGGGTGCCTACAGGGAAGCTGGAGAAGGACATTTTGTGACAGGACAAGGGGGTTTCGAGCTAAAAGAGGGTAGAGTAAGATCAGATCTTCAACTTACCTGCCTTGCAGGATCAGAAATGATGTGATTTTTTTCTCTTTAATGTCTACAAAAAATTCTTGACAACTAATGCAAATGTACACATCCACTTTTTAAGTGTGATGTTTATCCCATCTTTCTTTTTTAGGATGCTAAACTTTCAAAGTTTTACAAATATGAGAGGGTGTGACAAAAAAAAAAAAATTCACAGTTTTTTAGAACTTGGGTTAAGAGAAATGGGTGCAAACGGGAAGAGCCTTGGAAGTATAAAACCCTGGGCAGAATACTTTTGCTCAGTCCAATTTTTTTATACTGGAGTAACAAATAATACGTACATCTAACAGCTTGTACAGTGTGCTGCTTGCATAGTTTAAGTGATAAATAATAGTTTTGGAAATAAACAGAGTCCAAGTAAAATCAAATCAAATTATGTGCTTTTCTTGGATTTCCAGGTTTGGAACCTGAAATCAGCTGACTGCCTTCATGACTCTTCATTCCTGATGCAGGAAACGAAGTGCACTCTGGAATGTTGCTAAGTAGGCTGTTAATTTGTGTGCCTGAGTTGAAGCAAAGATGTGTCATATTGGGTTTTTCCTCATCAAGCTACACTAATTTTACTGAAATTTTGTTTGTAACTAAGGTTGACCTTACTTGTGCTGGCAGAGCCTAAAGCACAGCCTAGGAAGTGAGAGGAATTGTTTCTTGTCATAGGACCCCGTGGGTGGTATTGCTTTACGCGTCCTACCCAGCAGCCTGCCAGATGCCTCTGTACCAGCCATGGATATGCTTTTTCTTGCTACCTCAAATGTTCTTGTGCAGATCCTACAGGCTAGTTTTAACTTCCCAGTTAGTACTAAAACACTTCATTTCTGCAGTGAACAAGACTGCTGATTTATTTACATCATATTACTTATTGACGATTTGAAAAGTTTGTTTACTTTATTTACTTATCATAATCAGAAATGCAGCTGGTAAATGCAATCTGTAATGTGTGCTGGCTTCTGTGTCTCAGTGTTCAAAAATATTTACCCTGTGTTCAGTGTCTACAGTGCTTCTACTTGCAAAAGGGGAAAAGGAAACAGTGAAATATGAAGCTGTCATCTGGCAATAAATCTCTTTCTCCTATAAAGAGAATTGTGACGAGCTCTAGGCAGTGGCCTCCAAGTGTGCCACTGGACTGAATCCAGCCCTGCAAACTGAAGTAGATGAGGATGCTTGATTTGTGCACAGCATTGGGGTCTTGGCAAAATCAATCCTTCAATTCCAATGTATCTTTTATCAGCCTTTTCTCCAAAACAACACACAAAGACTTGCACAACACCATAAACCCTTCTTTCCAAACAAAAGATAGCATGTCCATGTAGTTTCTTGTTTATAAAAGGCAAATGAGGTCAAAATGAAAAGCTGATTTTCTTAAATATTGTAGAGATTAATGTTAATATGATTTCTAATTTTGTTCACATTAGGTCTCTGTATGTATTAAATTATAAGACCAAAAACCAAGACAGAAAAATTAACAGTAAATTAAAGGGAGATATTTTGGGCAAACATGGAAAAATATGCCTTTTAATATAAAGCATAATTTTACCTTTTGTAGCAATAAAATAATTTGCAATTAACATATTAATTTAATACAGTAATCTACACAGTACTCAGATACAGAAAAATAGTGGTTACAAATACATAAAATCTTAGAGATAAAGTATTTGTAACCACTATTTTCAGAATAAAATTTCGGAATAAAATCTTAGAAATTTTATTTTCAGAAGAAGGTGCTCACACCCCTGAGGTTACCTTTATGTGATCTAGTCCAAGCTTGTCAGTTCTTTCAGGGTAATTGTAGACTTCCACAGTTCTCAATCCGTGTGTCAATTTCTGATTTCATTCAGCAGTTCTTTTTATCCCTGCAATAACTCTGTCTGGGAACTGCCTGCATTCAGTACTAAATCAGATGTAAGGTTTCCAGTCTTCCTTCTGCCTGCAACATTATGCCTGATGAAACCCACCTTCTTTACACTTCAGAGCTAGGCCGATAAATTTGTGAGTTGACATTCTTGCATTATTAAAAGTAATTAATATATGGATGTCTCTCTTTGGCCAGCACATAAGACAGACACTTGAATCTCTCTGGAAGTATATTTTATGTTCTTCTCCTAGTAACTGTTGATCTTGAATGTTAAATTCAAAATTCATATAAAGAGTTACTATAATTACCTTTTCTAAAGTGTTACACAAAGTTATTCCAAGTCAGTAAGTAAAAACAGCTGCTACCATCCAGTACAGTATAATTCAATCAATGTAAAAATATTTTAATGAGTCTTTTTAATCATAAGCCAAAGAGTTCCAGAAGATAACAGGATTCTGCCTGAGGATGTTTAGAATAATAGTTCAAGTAGCATAACAAGAGTATCCAGTTATGTGAGGCCATATTCACTCTTCCTGACATGATGAAGGAAGTGGTAGGCACAAGCAAAACTGCAGTGAGCAGTTCAAAGTAGGTGTATGTTAAAGTAGACAGTGGTTGCATACAAGAGGGAGCACAAAGCTGAAAGGTTTAGGTTTCTTTCTGTGGACATTCCTCAGTATGTTGCATCTCTCAGGGAACTAATTTCACAGTCTTTCTATAGAATCACAAACTAGACATCCAGAAGACTACTATGGTCATGTATGGCAACAGCACTCATATGATTTCACAGAATCACAGAATTATTGAGGCTGGAAAAGACCTTTAAGATCATCAAGCACAGCCTGTGACCTAACAAACTAGACCAAGGCACAAAGTGCCACATCCAGTCTTTTCTTAAACACCTCCAGGGATAGTGACTCTGCTACCTCCCTGGGTAGTCCATTCCAGTACCTTGAGGAAGGGCTCCCTAACATCTAACCTAAACTTCCCCTGGTGCAGCTTCAGGGCCTTGTCCTATCACTAGTGACACTAAAAATTAAGAGATAAAATAACTGATCCATGCCTAATTAATATTTCCTCTGCTCAGATATTTAAGGACTGTGGCACACTTGGTGAAAAGCAAACTTAAGACAAATACAAGCTAGAAGGAAAAGATGTACAAATTTATACTCTGGTTTATGAAGGAGCTACATTGCTAGCTTGAAAGGATCTATGAATATAGTGTTGACTTTACTATCCTAGTCAGCCATTTTTGTTATCTCAATGAAGATGAGCAAGCTGTATTGTCCATTACTGTATGTCATATGGCATAAATTGTATTAATTTTTTTCAGATTAATAAACCAGCAACCTGATTAACCTGGATTAGAATGGTTTACTTGTTTCACTGTTTAAATCAAGCTGTTTGTGTCTTACTACTAAAAGTAATGTTTCCATAGTTTTGTGCTGTCAGAAACCATGAAAATCTAACAATGAATTTCATCTAGGGACATCTTCCATTTAAAATTGTACTTGATGAAATTAAAAAAGATAGTATAAAAATAGTAAA
>VXBP01003834.1:0-15492 GCA_013400115.1 Rhinopomastus cyanomelas
AAGTTCCCAGCAGATATCAGGCAGGTTAAAGTCACTGAGTGGGGAGATTAAGAGCTGAGATGCCTCATAGCAGGTTTTACGTAGAAACCAGGAATTTGAGGAATGACATTTCTGAGCTGCTTCTAAGATGCTGCAGCATGTTCTAAGACCTGGGGGACAGTGAGCTGAACTCCATGATTTTCTCATATGGATCAGAGGAATATAAGCTGAAAGTTAAAATACCGACTTGTCTAATACTGTTTAAAACAGCCTGGGTCAGTAAATAAATAAGTACATCTACAAAATAAACTTAGCTGGTCAAGTGCAAAGTCATAGCAACAGTGAGAATCCTTGAGCAGCTTTCTAATTATTATTCAATATGGTTCTAATGGAAATAATTTTGCCCCTGAGAATTAAGAACTAATTCACCAACCGTTACCCACAGGCACAGGCACCGCGGGAGGATTTGTTGGTCTGCATTAATCCTTTTTGGTGAGGGAAAGTGACAGCCTGGCTACTTGCTACTTTTAATGTTTATCACCAGCCTCACACATACTACCAAGGCCAACAGCATCCTGGGGTGACGGAGCACTAGAACAGGCTGCCCAAGAAGATTGTGGAATCACCTTCTATGGAGATGTTTAAACCCATGTGGACATGGTCCTGTGTGACTTGATCTAGGTGATCCTGCTGTGGCAGGGAGATTGGACTAGATGATCTTTTGAGGTCCCTTCCAATCCCTAATGTTCTGTGATAAGCAGAGATTTACATATGCAAAAGATTACGCATTAAGCCTCTGAACTAATGAAAAATGCTGCAATCAATGAGAACAAGCAGTAAACCCTTCAGCCAATCTATCAGCTAAACAAGCACTAACCACATTAGGCTACTTTTAAAGTGGTCAGGGCCCAATAAAAACAACCTTACAATTCTCAGGCCAATGAAAGTGGACTGGCCAGCTGGAGCAGGTAATCTCCTTTAGCTAAAGCCCCCCACCATGCTGACTGACCTGTAATCCACACTCCTCACACACTAATGTAAATGCCGTCTGCCCTAGGGAAGTAGAAGAGGGCATCTGGAACACTCAAAAAATGCCCTAACTTTTACTTTAAAAAACCCCAGGAAACATTACCTTCATGCTTCCAGCGCTATTTTCTTCTTTCTAAGAATTCAACCCTCAATACACTATTGAAAGGTCTGGAAGTGTTTGGAGTTTTAAAGGGCTTTGTTCTAACTTTATTTCTGTGTAATAAGTACTGGCAAAGCTACTCTGTAATTTTGATTAAAAAAAATAAATCTATAAATAGACAAGTGTGGTTGATGAAGCAAAGCTGCATTTCCAGCAGAGACACACACGCAACCACAGAGTAATAGAGAAACAAAAGACTTCATCCAGAACTTTCCAAAACATGTTGTCATCGTGCCTAGGGGCTTCAGCTGCTGGCACATAGTCCCTTTCCCTGTGCATTCAGCTCCAAAGAAGTTCCCTCTGCAGGGCAGGAACCCAGAAGACTGCCTTCTGGAGCTAACTGATTTCTGTCCATCCCCTTTTGTTTCAGGCATTTCCCCTATCGACAGACTCAAGGTCTCTATAGACCAGTCTTATAGTCTTATCTTCTAGTAGGAAGGCCTGGTTCGTCCTGCAATGGGCATGAAGCATCTGCCTTGGCTATGGAGGCATAGCTGCTGTTTAATGTGCTGGGTTTGGGTTGAAATGTCTGAATGATTCACCAGGGCAGCTCCTCAATCCTGATCCCTGCTTCTGCAGGGATAGCACTGAACTGTGGATCCTCAGAGGGGAGGGCTCCATCCAGTGTCCGCTAGGCGAGTTACTTAGTGCTTAACTTTATTAATTAAACTCAGAGACTTAAGCCTATGGAACCACTCCAAAGGAAATTCATACTCTTCAGTAACAAATACAGCAGCAACTACTAGTACCCGGAACAGAAAGCACCACATTTCTCAGCTGTTTAGTATGGACACACAAACACTGTGGGGTGGTTCCAGCATTTCCAGTCTTGTGCAGCCAGACAAGGCTGGGAGGCTAAGAGCAATATAAGCCTTTGAAAAATAGACTTGGGTTAAATTCTTGGGCTTGAATTGTTGAACTTTTGTGCAAAGGACTCCTTTTGAGCTTGTCAGAACAAGGATTTTGTCCCGCTGCTTTAATGGAGTGAGTTTAGCGGTAAAGGATGTGCAGGTTGCTTTTAAGCACAGGCTCCAGATTCCTGCCTTCTCATGAAAATACTCTCTGCCATTTCGGCATCTGAAGACTGGGATGTTCTAAACTGCATTCAGATACGTCCCAGTCTGCGATAACTCTGCTGTCAACAGAATCAAAATGGGTAAACATATTTATCTACCTGGAAAACAAGGCCTTTAACCTTAGTTCAAACATAGGAAATGCAGGCTGCATCTTGAACTGTTCCGTGCAGCTGAAAGAGGTTAAAGAAGCTGCCTTTGTAGTCTCATTTCTCATGCACACAGCATTATCACTTACAATTAGGCATGACATTTCCGTAAACATTGCGTGTATTGAGTTAATAGACAAAGCACAGGAGACAGCTATCACCTAAGGAGGAAAAGTGGGAAACAAAGCACTGGTGGCAAAAGAAACAGAGAAATATACAGATGTTGCCCTGCTGTACTTACTGAGTTTGTAAGAACGTTAAGAAGCTCAGCCGTGGAGAACGGCACTAACCTGAAAGTGTGTCCCTCACCTAAATTTGTCAGACACCTTCAAAAAACCTCAACCACTTACCAGTTTCAGTTTCCTGTATTTCTTCCTCTGTGTGTATGAGCTACAAGTAAGTCTTCTGCTCCCATTCATGGATTTTATCTAACTTGAGCAACTCTGCATAATCTCACTGAACACGGGCTGTTTGAGTCTGGTGATGTTTCTATTTGACGTGTGCCGAGTGACAAAAGGGAAGTGCAGAAATATTACCTGTGCTAAGTGGGTTTGCTGCCAGGCACCGTATTGTTTCAAAGGTTGTGACCTCTGACAAGCTTGTTTCATCACTGTGAGTTAGACTCTAATCCCTTCATGCTGGATGGGAATTTACACCCTGGGGAGTTTCTGCCATTAGTTCCAGTTGGGTTACTCACAGTGTAATCATGCCACGAACAAGGCCACGGGCATCACTTGTGCTCACATCTAGGTTATTAGGTCTCAGGTTAAGGTCTTTTTAACGAGCATATGACACACGTTGTACTGGATTCAGCACTGAAAGGGGCTTTGCTTTATCTTTAGAGTGACACAAAGCAAGAATTGTGTATCTGCTCACTAAGAAAGTGTCAAAATGTTCCCCAAAGGTACCTGCATTAGCATGTATGTAAATGATCTGTCACTGTGAGTGCTCACAACAGTCCATGTGCTACAGCACTTCATAAGAGAGCTGTGCCTTGTCAGGTTGGCAGTAAGGAAAACCAATAGCAATAAACAGGACCAGTATAGCGAGTACCGGAGTGACGCTTTGAATCTTTGAACCTCTCCTTTCCTCCTCCCTCACCTAACTCAAACTATGAGGGCACAAGGACACTGCCTTGCAGTAAGCGTATTATATGAGCTAATTTTAGAATAGCCTCGCCTTTGTTGACTGCTTCAGATATTCTCATGGAAATCAAAGCATCATTTAAACACCATCTGGATAACGCATTTACTCACAGTACACGCAAACCTATAGCCACTGCAGCCAGTAAGGCCTCCCAAACAGCAGATTAATGAGAGACATTATTTCCTTTGCAGCATACACCAAATCCTGTAGTTTTTTAAACCTGTGGAAATTCTGCAGCATTGCCATCTGAGTTCATTGCTATCATGTCTCTTTCCCAAGACTTTGCTTTTGATAAAAACTTACCTCTGACTATAACACTGCGTCTAGGCACAGTGTAAACCTCAGCAGGAAAAGAGCCCTACAGTGCTCTGCATAAACATCTTGGAGCATGCCTTCAGTGTATGCTCAGCATGAATACATGGCTGCTGCCTCCTATTTCCAATATGCCTGGAAGTTATTGCTTAAACCAAATAGCTATAGTAAGAATATGCAGTTCCCAGGGGAGATATTCTGCTCATGCTGCTCATGAATGGAGCTATTGCTATGGAAAACAAGCACCAGCTTTTAAAACAGGGCACAAATTTATAGTTCACACTGCTGCTATGACAAATAGCAAACCAAAAAAGCCCCCAATACTTCCAATCATTAAAGCTCCTTGAAAGAGCATCTTTATCTCCTTCATTCCAAACTTCAATAGGCATCCTCTCAGCAAATGTGCTGCGTCCTTGGCCACACACAAGACACTTCTGTGTCCTGCCACCATCCCTTTCCAGCTCTGAACTGCATGTGGACTTTACACTCCTGGCCAGCCTGTTTGTCTGGAAGAGAAGTCCATGCACTGCAACATAGCAGTGAAAAGAGCAAAATGAAATTGTACTTCATGTGGACAACAAGCACTTATGACATCTGTAGTCTGCCTTCCTTCATTAGCTGCCTTTTAAGGAAGGGTTAACTTTTTTCGTGTGCTTATCTTGTGAAACTATGTGAAATTTGAGCCTGAACAGTCTAAAACATTCTGTGCATGGGGCTTTGAAGAGGAGCATTCATGTAAGTGTAAAGTGTTGCTGTTGTGGCCAGAGCCCACAAGTCACTGAGCCTGCTGGTCAAGGACCAGCCTCTCATTTACAGTGTCAATTTTAAATGTGGCGCTCATCTGGACAAGGAACTAGGCTATTTTTGATTTTGCAGCTTCCAGATGATGTGGGGTAAATTTTGACTGTTTCATTTTACAGACATGGGTCAACAAATCTTCTCTGGAGGAAAGCCATGTGTCACATACC
This sequence comes from Rhinopomastus cyanomelas, assembly GCA_013400115.1. Taxonomy (NCBI): domain Eukaryota; kingdom Metazoa; phylum Chordata; class Aves; order Bucerotiformes; family Rhinopomastidae; genus Rhinopomastus; species Rhinopomastus cyanomelas. The sequence goes on from VXBP01003834.1 coordinate 4,817, forward strand.
TGTTTGGTTGATTTTGAACAGAAACAGTACAGTCTGCGCTCCTTCTCAAAATGCTTTTCTTGAGATCCTTCACCAAAGACTCTTTAGAAACCTATTCTATTGTGCAAGAAGGCAAAAAGTACATATATACCAAAAAAACACTTTGGAGAAAACTGTTCTCTAAGGGTGAAAACAAACACCAGGATTTTATTTTAAAGGTGTTGCTAGCTTTCACCATCTCTAATCCTTAACAACCATTTAGTGGATAATACCGACTCTCAACAATGATTGAGTTTAGGACCAAGACACAAATTTGTACTGTACAGAACCCTGGTTATTATGGGCTTTCACAAGGGTTTGAAACTTTTCTGGACTCTCAGTCTGAAAAAAAGCAGTTTTCTACAGCCCCTGATAGCAGCTCTTGCACCATCAAGCAGTCACAGTTAACTTGCACTTCCATTTTCAACCAATTTGTCTCTGTTTAGAAACTTGCATGTGCTAACCTTGTACATGGCCCAGCTCCATCACCATCTGCTCCACCTCTCCAGAGCAGACAGCGTGCAGCAATGACAGATGAAGCTGGAACATACGGAGCGGTGATAGCACAGGAGTCATTACAAGAAATAGGGCCTTGGAAGGAGGGTAAGATGGTTCTGATTGTCCATTCACACTGATTTTAGTATCTTCTGCTGTTTTGATTGAGTAAATAGACTGCTGACTTTAAGATTCAGCAGAAAGAGAATAAAAACTTGAAGTTTCTCTAAAGAAAACACCTGTGTTTTCTAGTTTCTACTTGTGGAGAAAAAGACAAAAAGGGTAACAGAACAACTAAATTTAGTGCCTGAATATTCGTTTGGCATAAGACATGTTGTATGGTTACAGAACCTTCAGGCTGTGTAGTGTGGAGCTCTTCTGCCCAAGCTGTGCATTTGCATTTAGCAGAGGAAGAGGCTGGACTGTAACTTTTCAGCATCTGGAACCAGATCACAGTAATCACTGCTGTAGACAGAAATAGAATAATTTAGGTCAGGAGGGACCTCCTGAGGTCATCTAATGCAAGCCCATGGTCAAAGCAAGGCCATCTGACCTAACTATCTCTCTTTGGTAGCTATCAGCGACACAAACAACAAACAAAGCTCTCACTGTCCCTTATCATATGTCCAGCTTGTAAGCTCAGCCCTGCTCTCACAGCAGAGAGCTCTGGGTTGAAAAGCAGAGCTAATGTCTGATGAATAATATTTCTGTCTTAACGGGTCCCACAGAGGCTGCTTGGTGCCCTGCTGAAGACCACATTTGTTTTTGGACAGCCACTCCACAATGTTTCTTCAAATGTCAAGACTCAGAGCATCATAGTGATGGAATATGCTTAACATGAGAGAGGCCTGTTCCATCAGCTTTTGCAGAGCTTCTCCCATGGTGTTTATCAACTGTGACAAAAACATCGCATGGGTTCTTCTGGAAAAATACGACTTCTATTTAAACAGTCCTTTTAATAAGTTATTTTCTCCTGTACAGTGGCCACTGCTATCTCAACAGTTATCTGGAAGCTTCCTAACACCATGCCTGCTTACATCATATGTTAAATTTGCAGCACATAATCATGAAGGATGATGCCCTTAGCATTAGATACTCTGCTAGTCTCTACGGGTTGTTCCTTCACAAGAACACCATAACCTAGCACAGAGAACTGCACCCCTGCAGGACCTATTCTAGCATGAAACAGATACAGAGCAGGCAGAAAGCTCTGCTGTGTGCGGGAAATATCTCTGTGCACTAGCCCTGCTCCTGAGGTTGACCAAACGTACTGGGAACCGGGAGCAATGAAAAACCTGTCAGCATTTACCAGCTTCTGGAATGGCTCCATTTTTAAATCATTTCTAAGCTTCAAGTAAGCAGGAAAGGACAAATGAACAGTTCTGACAACACAGTGACTGACAATGTGTGAACGTTGTTAAAGCACTCCCAGGGTGCTTTCCAAATAGGTTTGGAAGGTGAAAGAACTGAACAGAATGTGGCATGTGCAGCCAGCAGTGCTGTGCAATGGCAGTTTCAGGGATTCTTCTGCAGTACTGAACATTCTTTGATTTGCAGAAACTCAAACAATCTGTCTCTGAAGAAATAGCTCCAGGATGTTGCAACAGGAATGAAATGTACTTTGGAAATGCTGGAGTGGCCCAAGATGCTGTGTCTAAAGCTGCTGAAGTAACATGTGTCTGAAGGGCATGATCGAAACACCCCGAAACGTAGAAAGCTGATAAAGCTGAAAATGCCACCAGACCCAAGTCTGTCACCTCGTGTCCATTACAACAGTCATCTGGCTCTTTCAATTACTTTACTTCACCTCCATATGAACAAAGCAACAGCTCTGTTAGAGATTTGATTTGAGAAAGAGAAATGGGTGAAGTTTGCATCACTGTTCAGTTCCACAGGAACAGTGGGCCCAGACAGCTCATTCCTGCAGCAGCCTGGAAATAAGGCTTCTTATCATCGTTGCTCAGGGAGTGCAGCTATGGATTCAGCTGGAGGGGGGATCAAGCCAGCTGTGCTAAGACAGTGGCATGCAGTCAGCCCTGTGTGTGTCACTGCTGGGCTTCTGCCAGCTATGGGGTCACAGTAGGAAAACACGAACTTCACAGCGAAGTTCCGCACAAACGTAACCTGTGCCGTGCTGACACACTACTCCCTGCACCGGTGAGCAGCTGGCAGCGCATTCCCATTCCTGACACTGAAAGCTGCCTTTTGGACACTGCACACACATACTATGTACACACTGCTTAAATGCTGCTGAGTACTGCATGAGTACTCAAACACGTCTTCAGAAGCGTTCAACTTTTTTCCTACAGCTGGACCACCAAGAGCCTAGGCAGCTCACCTTTAAAGACACCCATTCGAGGCACACACCCAAAGAGAACCACCTTCTTCCACACAGCTAGATCGGCGTGGAAACATCTGGATTTAAATCCAGACAAAACAAAGAGAACTACTGTGTTTAAAACCATTCCTGTGAGTATATAACACACTACACTGAAAAAAATCCAGCTTTAACATGGAAATTGTCACAAAACATGGGAAAATGTGTGAATGCTCCTCACAGCATCCTCCAGTCTGTACAGAAGTGACACCTCTGTGTTTGCTCTCTTTGTCCATGATGGGCATATTTCTCCTTTGTGAATCCTGGTGAACTATATTGCTGTTTCTGTCTTGTTGTGCAAGCATTCATTCCTATGTCGATGTGCTTTTTGATAACCAAAGCCATACCAGCATGTCAGCTCCTCATTGTGAATTTCCTTTATTATCACCAGTCACAGGACATTTTCCCACGTGAAACTGTAGGCAACTCTTAGGATTTGCTCTGCACCTATGAAAGGAATCCTACAGAAGTAGGCAGGGGCTACCCACTGCTCTGGAAATAGCACAGAAAAGAGGGAGACCCCTCCACTGAAGTGGTGTGGGCTGGCAGGGATGATATGGCAAAACACAAGCAGACCCTTCAGCATATCTCACCATTACTTATGTTACTGAACTCACCAGGGCTTAATTAAGGCATTAACCTCCCAGGGGCTTTCCATGTAACCTCCTAAAGTGGAGTAAAATGGAGTGAAGAGCAAGTGCTTCATGAGAACTTCCTTGGTGTAGCCAGGACCACCCTCTACACTCATAGCACGGAGCAAACCAAACTAGCAGCTGTAGGTCACAGAAACTGAAGGGAAGAGCTGTTTGCAATCACTGTTGGGTAATAAGGCTCCTTTTCCCCAAAGAGGAGGGAAATTAGTTCAAATGGTAGAGTGCTTGCTTAGCATGTGAGAGGTAGTGGGATCGATGCCCGCATTCTCCAGGGTTTTGTTTAAACAGGAGTTATTATGTCGATGAGTAGAAACTATCAAACCAAAATATATAACTATTGTAGTAAAAGGTTTTCTGCCCTGTACTGGGCACTGGGGAGACCCCACTTTGAGTACCGGGTTCAGTGTTGGGCATCTCAATACAAGAAAGACATTGAGGTGCTGGAGTGGGTCCAGAGAAGGGCACAAGCCTGGGGAAGGGTCTGGAGAACAAACCTTGCGATAAGTGACTGAGGGAGCTGGGGCCGGTTAGGCTGGAGAAAAGGAGGCTGAGGGGAGACCTTCTCACTGTCTACAATCACCTGAAAGGAGGTTGTAGAGAGGTGAGTGTTGATCTCCTCTTACAAGCAACAAGTGACAGGACAAGAGGAAACAGCCTCAAGTTGCACCCAGCAAAGTTTAGGTCAGACATTAGGAAAGTTTCCAAACTCAGCCCCTTGCTCAGCTGGTGGTCGTACCACTAATCTCAATGCCTGAATCCCACTCCTGTGACTGAACCACAGGTCACATCATCCTTTTCCTACCTTTACTTTAGACAAACTTTCTTCCTGTAGCCAGGTGCACACCTCAAGGGAAACTTCAGCAATGTGAGGGAAAAAGGGTGACTTTAAATAGCAGCCCTTGGAAATTCAATGAGATGGCTACCAGTGCTGCTTTGAGAACTCTAGAATGTGCCCATTTTCACTGTCACTAAAAAAATTCAGTGTTTCTTCTAAGTGTTGAGCTATGAATGTTGAAATCTGAACTGAAAAGCAGCACCCAATGAAAAGGGAATTTATCCACCCCAGGCACCAGCCAGAGCCTGTAATTTTTCCTCAGAAAATGTCCTATGATAGCACTCATACAAAGTGTCCCACCATTGGCTCTTCTGACAATACTGCTTCTATTATCAGAATAACAAATGCAAACACTTTTGCTCTTGTGAGTGGCACAACCACAGATTTATTTTCCCTATTAAACTGTCAGTAACTTTTCACTGGAATAGCTCTCATCTTCTGAAAACTGGCTGCCCTCCTCTCAGTTGAGAAATGAGGGGAAAAATATCCATTCAGACTCCTGGAATCACTCACTTGGTAATGAGATTTCACACTGTGTAACCACTGGTATCTCTTCACAATACTGAGCTTACTTGCCCTCCATCCCAAGATCACAGGCTGAGGACTAACTTCTCTATTTCATATTGTAGACCTGCACATTAAAAGACAATATTTGACTCTAACAAACTCAAACACCTGAGCCCCAAATTACTAACATATACATTGCACTAACAAACCAGTCACATGGGAGTTGTCTTGGAGTCTGTCTTCTGGAAAAGGACTGACTGACATTACATAAGGCCTGAAGTCCACAGCCCCATCCCAGCTGAGCTTGGCGTGGCTTTTGTATCTCTCATTAGCATTCATGTTTCTATATTTTCTTACTCATTACACCCAAAAGACATTCTGCTGAAGGAGAAAAGTTCTGCAATCACTTGGGAATCAGACTCTGGTGAGTTCAGTAGTAATTTGAAGAGCTACGTAAAGCAAACGTGAAAATCATGAAAAGATGACACGTACGAGGGTTTCTGGTGTGCTGGATCGAGCGTTGGGTCATATGAAGCTTCACGATGACCTTGCTGAACCAAGTGTGCCCTACCAAAACTCAGGTAGTGTTTTACTGACTGACTATAATTCAGACATTGTATGAACAGTGAGTCACATCAGCAACAGCTAGCAGTGTGTACAAATGGCAACCTAACACACTGGGGGGAAATGCTGCCAAAGTAACGAAGAGGCTATTGTAGAAGAAGCCAACTCAGACCCTGATCCATATTTAGCTGTTAAATTACAGAGCAGCAGGAAGAAATGCCAGGTTGTCATTTGTTTCAGCTTTTCTCAGTGGAATGCTGACAAGAAGAAAGCCTGCATGGCTGGAAACCAAAGTCAAGGCAGAGAGTACGGCCCATGTCCGAAACAATACACAAACCCCTTGCTCTGATACAGACTGGAGGTTTGGCCACTGGCAGAGCCTTACGGGAGGCAGAGCGTGTCTGTCACTGGGCACAGCAGGGCAGCTGGGGAGCCAGAGTAGGTTCTTCAGCCAGGCTGCATTCCAAGAGGAGGTGGAGCAGAGCACTTTCCACAGCCAGCCTGCCTGAGGAAGTCTTAAATAACCAGCAGCCACCAGAGCCAAAGGGAAATCGCTTTTGACAAGCAGAACTAATGAGAAAACTTATCGCTGGCAGACGAGAACGGTCAGAGCCAAGTCTCTGAGGAGAACCACACATCTTTGAGACTGTGTCTGAAAGCAATTATCTGACTGAGCTTACAGTGTGTAAGACTAGAATTCCTGTATTACAAGAGATTTTTAATTTTTTTTTTTATTCTATGTGGTCTGTGACAAAAAGAGAACTCTGTCTTCAGAAGGGTCTCACAATAGCCTTTAGTTATAGTACCATGAATGTTGCTTACTGGTGGCCATGGAACACCAGATGATCTTTCAAGGTCTCTTCCAATCTTTAATGACTCTATGATTCTACGAAACATCTTCCAGGCTCAGCCGATACCTGAACAGGCAGGATGCATAAGGCAAACTTACTGTCAGCTCTGCAGATACTCATTCCCTTCCTTGTTCTGTCCACATTGTAATGAAGTGCTGGACAGCACTGTCTCTGAGATCTCTTGATTACCATTCTCTGGATATGTGGGTATACCACAGAAACTTGTGATGGGAAACCTTGGCTACCCCACAGTGGATTATCACACAATGTCTAACATATACAGAAAGCCACCAAGCTATTTTAGACGCAAGTCCCTACAGAGCTGATGCCGATCACCTCAGCAAGGTTGGGTATGTCATTCCTCTTCAAAACTAGCAGCAAAAGAACTATTTGCATGGCAAGTTCATAAACTACAAATGTGAACAGATGACAACCCAACATCTTCGTTCACACAGTGGTTCTCCTGCCTGTCACTTTTGGGCAGTTGTGAACAGTAGCTTGAAAAGCTGCTAAAAATAACACAGATTCAGGCCCTGGCTCAAAGTCTGGTGGTTTTCTTGTCCTCCCATTTTACCTTGATGCTCAGCTTGATACTGCTCATAATAGAGTTAGCATGACTCATAAACCCATTGCTAGAACTTTGAAATAATAAGAAATCTGTGTTACCTACAAAGAAGGAGATAGCAGTGACTTGTAGAATCCACTCATACATGTCGCCAGCTGAGATGATACAGCATGGGACTCTACGTGTGGAGCTGCATGTTATTCACTACATTTCAGGTGGTGTCTTCCCCAGCTGTATGGTTTGATGCAAAAGTAGAGCTTGTTTACATACCATGGAGTTGAAATGACATTGTTCTACTGTTGTAGTTGCTAAACTAGCTGCTCTTAAGATGGTGGCGATGGCGTCAGGGTCCGTGTGGGCCCTGCAGCTCCACATATCCAGCAGGAGCTGTTTTGTGGTCCCTTAGGCTCCACAGGTTCAGAAGATGCGGTTTCAGGGGCCCCTTGGCATCCAGAGGCCTGCGAGAGTCGTCCTTGAAGGTAAGGAGAAAAGCTAAACAATGCCAAGTAAGGTGCAGAAGAGTGCGTTCTGTGACCCCATTGGACAGTGAGAAGAGCAGAGAGTGATAACTGCAGTGAAGAAGATTGGTGGTGGTACGATAAGGGAGACTATATTAAGTGTGTGTTACTTCTAATAAAGGCCATTTGCTGCTAACCACATTGGTGTTCGAGTGGTATGCGAATGGTCCGGGTAACGCGGGGCCGATGGAGCCGGGCGTAGAGAAACCCGAAGGCTGTCACGCCAACTCGCTGGACGCGAGCTGCAACTTAGGCTATCCGAGGCACTGCAACATTCTACTTTCATGCTCAGCACAGCATAGAGTGAGCAAACTAGGCAAAAAACTGCTTTAGGAGGACTTGGGGAACTGACCCTCTCCCACCTTGTGGAGCCTGGTAGCACAGTTAGATGGCAGTCAGTGTTCTCAGAAATCATTTCACCAGGCACAGCAACCAGGCTTTCCATTCGTCTGTGCAGTCATTACTGCTGCCACTCAAAGTCTGTAGACACTGTCTCACAAAGCCAATGGAGGGAAGAACCTTTTTGTTGCCCAAGGCACAAGCTCTCAGGTGCAGCAGGGAGCAACACAAGCTGCACTATCTCTCCCTTTGCTTTCCACAGACAACACCAGCAGTTACAGCTTCCTACTGCTTGAAGACCAGGTACCTCTGGCAAATGCTTCACAAGGCCTTCTGAGTCCTGCTTCACAGCATGGCACTGCCTACCAGGTATCCTGCTTACCAGGTATCCTTCTTCTCTGCTCAGCTAGGGCTGTGCTCAGGAGAGCTACCCCAAAAAAACTCTAGAAGTACCAGCTGTGAAATAAAATTTCAAATGAATTAAGCATAACTGATTCTCATAACTTTTTATATGGCTCTGGAGTCTTTATGTTCTGCCACACAGCACACAGAGCACAAACATGTTGGGAAAAATGATACCAGTCAAATCATTGTGTTTGAAAAAAAAAAAACCACTGAGGCAAAATCACTGGTAAGAAGAGCAAAATAGTAAGTGGAAAGGTCCTTTGCCAAAAGTGACAAATCTTTATTAAAATCTGCCTGAGGGAATCCTGGACTAATCTTATTGTTTAAGTGAATAAACATGAGTCAGATTAAGGACATCTCCCAAACAACATTAGTTTTGAAGGCTGATTATAATTTGGAATAGGAAAAGGGGTTATCTCAGAGAGCTTTACTAGTCATACCCTGTCACCTTCTGAGTGCAATTAGCATGCTGATAGTACTTCCATGTGTAAAAGTCTTGTCACAACACACATTTAGCTCTTGAATGAAAGTAAGACGTAAATACAATGTCATAGTGGGTTTAAATGAAATAACTCCTTGCAGTGAAATATCTTCTAAAGTATCATATTTAATACAACATGTTAAGACGATACCCTGCTCTGCACATGAGGCTGGGAACAGCAATTTTATTTTAAATTAAGCGGAGGTCTCATATTCTAAACAGCAAAGAGAAAATGGTCTGTAATTTTGAAGATACTGAGCTCTGCAAGTCCTACCTGGTTAAGTAAAAGCATAAGAATATTACAAGTTGCCCTAAGTACGATTCAGGTGAGGACTTCAGAAATAATGAAATTGAAATCGCCATTAAACAGCATCGACTGAGGAGGCTGTATGAGAATATAATGTTATTTCTATTTTTAATGAGCACCCCATTTATGCAGTAATTTATTTCTTTCTGTAAATATTCCAACATGAATTACAGAAAAGATATTGTCTTAAATCTCTAAGTGGAGCTGTCACAGAAACGACGACTTTCTTTTCCTCTTTCATTTTTAGATGGTTTTTTTTGAAAACATATTACAAAAAGCTTGAGTGGGAAGCCATAGCCATGGCTCTAGGTGACAAGCTGCTCTGCAGCAGCCTGCCTGCGCCATCAACCAGCAGCCAAGATCAGAGGTACAGAAGCATTTTGGTGCCAAATGGTGTGTGCAGAGATCAGATGGAATTTCTAAACCTATCTGTGCACCACAGTCATGATGACTGTCATAGGGGATAAACGGCTTGTTTGCCCTGGAAATCCCTCTATAAATACTCTAGGGTGGTAACCCTTAAACACTAATGTCTAGCCATTGTTTTGATTCCTCACCACAGAACCAGCCCTCTAACCTAGCCATTTAAATAAAAGACCTAGTGATCAGTGCCATACTGTAAATCCCAGCCCAGCTCTAACCACTGCATAATACTAGTGTCTCCCAGTTCTGCCTCTGTCTGTACTGTTATTACTGGTCACTTCTACAGTCTCTACCAACAGAAGGCACATAAAGGAATGAACAGAGGCACTGGAGAACAAAGGTAGTGAGATTCTACAAACAGTGCTGTGGGTATTTTGCATGTTCCAATGAACTAAAAAGCACGAGATTAATTTACTCTGAACTGCACAACCACCAAACAGTTTTTTGCCACAAACTGTAAAAGCATCTATGCAAATCTACTTTATAGCTATTACAAAATTTTATTTCATGCGTATTGTTTCTCCAGCATCATTGGGAGGATAAAATATAAAATTCACTGCCTTTTTTAGTTAATTATGATAATGATAATTTATACTAATGACATACAGACAAAGAAAGGCGTCGAGAGTCTTTTATCTGAATTCCATTCTTATCCTGCTGCTTCTGCTGAAATGTGCTACGGGTTTACGGTGTGTTTATTAAGAAAACACAAGATACCATGGATTTAGAAAGAGAACTGGTGGAATCTGATTGGCAATTTTAATCCAAATATCCCAAAGGAGAGAAAACATCCTTATTAGAACAAATTCTTGCCTAGTTGTCAGGATTTTGGATTTATAGAATCATAGAATCACTACGGATTGGAAGGGACCTCGAAAGATCATCTAGTCCAATCCACCTGCAACAGCAGGATCACCTAGACCAAGTCACACAGGAACACATCCAGGCGGGCCTTGAACATCTCCAGTGAAGGAGACTCCACAACCACCCTGGGCAGCCTGTTCCAGTGCTCCGTCACCCTCACCGTGAAGAAGTTCCTTCTCAGGTTGATGTGGAACCTCCTATGTTCCAGCTTACAACCATTGCCCCTCATCCTATCACTACATGACACCAAGAACAGCCCAGTGCCATCCTCCCCACACCCACCCCTCACATATTTATAGACATTAATGAGATCACCCTTCAGTCTCCTCTTCTCCAAGCTAAAGAGACCCAGCTCCCTCAGCCTCTCCTCGTAAGGGAGGTGCTCCACTTCCTTCATCATCTTTGTTGCCCTACGCTGGACCCTCTCCAGCAGCTCCACATCCCTCTTGTACTGAGGAGCCCAGAACTGGACAC
>VXBP01003836.1:0-22398 GCA_013400115.1 Rhinopomastus cyanomelas
TGATCTTTGGAGGTCCCTTCCAATCCCGAATGTTCGGTGATTCAGTGTGATTTCATGACTCTGCAATTGGGTGGTTGTCTTACAACAGTAATTCGGATTGTTCTGGGTGAATGTTTTCTCTGCTCATTCCCTTGTGATTGAGCTGTATTTCAAAAAACAGTCTTATGCAACCCCAAGGACCTACGCGTTAAAGTTATTTTCAGTCCTTTAATAATGTTCTGATCAAAATCTGTTCTGTCCTTCACATTTGCAGAAATGGAGTTCTTCCTAAATATATCGATCTCCTTTTTTTTTGCTTTTAAAAAGAGAAACTGCAACTTGAGCAGTTCAGTAACTGAAGCTTTCTACTACCTAAGCTGTGCAACATCTGAATTATTTCTTTCAACATGCGATATCCACTAAGTAGACCAGTCATCTCAGGGACAAACGTAAATGGTGGCAAGCGAAATCCCCTTTCTCCCTTGCTTTTTCCTGAAGAGACATCGTGTGTGTGCTGGCACCGTAATCTCTGCAGTAGTGCTCGTTTATCTTTTGAATGAGACATGAAATGAAAGCTCTAAATGCTGCTGGTCATTAAGGATCTGGATGAACCGGTAGCCTGTTTGGGCTCAGGCGATAACGTTCTGCCGCCTTCAGCAGTGTCAGTCAGAGGAACTGCCCTTTTGGAACAGCTTTCTGGCTAGCAGGGAGTGGCGCCCATGCCTGAGCTTCATCGTTGGCTCCACTTCTGTGACGGCTTTTGGTGCGCATGGTGTTGAAGGGTTTGCATTCCACACGGTTTTGAATAGGTCATTCCTCTCTTGAGTGTTATCAAAATACTGGAACTGGTCTGCTGTTGACCAGTCAGAATGTATGGGCAGCACCTGCATTTTACTTACCTCTGTGAGCACTTATGAGACCAAATTCCAGTGTGGAGGTGGCAGTAGAGTATGGGAGAGTTGCTTAGCAATCAGTTACGGTTTAGGTGAGGGCACAAGTCTGCCTGCAGACTCTTTGTTTCCTAGGATATGTTTCCTAGGAGGAGTCTGTGGAGTTTCTTTGGGCTGGTTTGTTTCTTTTCTCTTTACACAGATGAGCAAAGCGTGTCCTGTGCGATGTATTATTCCCTGTGGAAAGGAAGTTTAGCAACGAGACAGAACAGTTTCATTCTTCCTGCTAAATACCAATCCTTTCTCTTTCTGTAGAAAGAGCTGTTCTGACCTCCTCTTGTGACAGACCAAGCTCTGGAGAGCCTAACAATCTGTCTGAAATTAATTAAAAGAGAGAAAAAAGTGTCTCTGGACACTGCAAGGGGTTTTTTTGTGTAGCAACACCCAGGCAGACCCACAGTGAGCCCTAATGGGGGCTGGTTTCGAGATGGGTATTCACTGCCTGGTACAGCCTGCGTGTCTGTCACCCGCTTTGCATTGGTTTGTTCTCAGAGCTGCCAGCACAGAGCTTTTCGATGGTTCCTGCTACCAGCGTGGAGAAAGTAGAGATGTAGTTCATACCTCAGAAATTATCTTTAGTTGTCTCACCTGAAATTTATAGAGTTAGAGCTGATGTGGTCTATGAGATGTGTGTGCTGATAGCAGCAGCGACTCACTCAGCAGCCCCACTGATCTCTTACAGACTCAGTGGTCACACAGGCTGGTAACGCCCGGCTGTTCCTAAGGCTTCCTCCTTTCTTTTCAGACCGAGCTTTGCTTAGTTTCTCTTCTTCTCTTTTCCCTCCCTGTGCCCTCCCCTGCTAATGCCCGTTTTACAGATTTGACTGTAGGGGCTCTTTTCAGACCCACATCCCCTTCCTCCGCCATGAGATGTAACTGACAGATGTGGAAAGAACTAAACACGAAGTTACATGATTGGGAGGTAGCCCACTCTTCACTTGCCCAGCCACCACAAAGACAACCTGTCTCTGTTAAAGTGTTGTGTTGTCCTCATAGCAGTAACAGTTTCCTCACTGGGTGTCAAATAAACTAACTGTAGCTTAAATCTGTTGTCATCTCTTCCTCCTACAGTCAGCAAAGTGAAGTTGCTCACTTACTAGTCTGGATAGTTTCAAGAGCGAGCTGATTCACTGTGAAGAGGAATTGTAGCTCCTTGGGAGGAAATTCTTCCAGGGAGCGAAACATCCACAGTGGAAAGTGTAGTGCAGCTGACATTGCCCCTCTGCTGGCTCTCGTGGAAAAGCGGAAGACAGCCCCTGCACTGTGCTTGACACGATCCTTCCCATGACCGCCGGACCAAATCTAGCTGAGCAGGCTCATACGTAGCATACTCACACTTGGAGATGCTGCCTTTCACTTTTCCCCACATCACTGCATGTGAAGTGCCAAACTTAGAATGCACAGTTTTTCTAGGCGAAACTGGGAAAGTGAGGAAGGAATGAAGGGAAGAACCCTGTATCAATCAAAGCTGAAATCAGGAGTTTGCAAATGGCCCGTGCGAGCAACGACAGATTTCAGGGTGGTGGTTTTTTAGTGTTTTTGAGACAGGAAGAACAGGGTCCAACCAAACCAGAAAGGAAGTACCTAATTTTATTTGTTTTCACTCTTGAAGTACATCACTTCTGAATAGAAGTCAAACAGATACCTCATCTGCAGGACCGGCCAGAACTGACCCGGTAGTGTAAAACACAAAGCACTTTGTGAATGTGTAAAGCCTCGCGGAGTTTTGGTTTCTCTAATCTTTCTGTTTTTACTGGCAGTTGTACTGAGACTCGTGACCTCTGAAGTATGATGATTAGGGGTTTTATAGAGACAGTTAATCTGACAGTTATAAAAGGCTTTTGCAGTCTTTAGCCCACCGAGTTGTTTTAGACCTTGAGTAGTTACATTGGTTTCAGTTGTCTAGTAGTGACGTACAGCTCAGTGAAGAGCAGGTGGCTGGAAATGCTGGCCAAGGATAAATTAATCCCAGCCACATAATTAGGAGAAAGGGTACGGAATGGTGACGTGCGTTCAGATCAACACTGCAAAAGTAGTGTCTTATTTGGAACACAAGAGTCATTTGTCTGACATTATAAACATCAAGTTTTATAAATACCAGGGTGTGTTGCAAAGTTGTGGTCTGTCTTTTAAAAATAGCAACGTGTACAGCACTTGAGAATGACACTTGACTCCTATCCTGGTTCAGGATTAGCTGGTGCTAACTTGGATTTCTCCGGACTGAGCTCTTCTTTGATCACTGAAGTTCGAATCGCTCTAGTGAGTGACAGTTGCTGTCTGGAATTAGCAGGTGCCGAATACCACTCTTTCTCCACGGTTGTGTGGATTTTGGTGGGATAGATTTTTTTGTCTCTTTGAGGGAAAAAACTTGGTTCAGTGTACGCCATGGTAAATAGTAAGATGGAGATGTAAAGAGAGGAGGAAATGAGTGCCCTGTCGTGGTGGTGTTCTGACAGACAAGGTGACATACAGAAAATAAGAGATAGAATCAGCAGGGTTGGAAAAGACCTTCAGGAACATCAAGTCCAACCATCTACCCTACAACTGCTAACTGCTAAACAATCTCCTGAAGCACCGTGTCTGCTTAATTTTCAATCCCCTCCAGAAATGGTGCCTCCACCCCCTCCCTGGGCAAGGTTGTTGCTTGCACCTTTTGAGGAATTCACAGAAGCAAAAGATATTAGTTCTTCTTTGAAAAAAACCTGTTATTGAATGTGTCATCTAAAGAAGGTTGGAGGTTATGTAGGTTATTGGTCTTATTAATCAACTACTTTAAGAAATTCCCTGCAGCTTTTCTAAGACACTGGACACACACATTGCAAGAGAAGGGATGACCAAAGACCTGATATAAAGTCATCACAAGACTTGGGTTCCCTTCAATGAGTCAATATCCTGAGAATTCGGTGAGAATTTTCGAGGACAGCTCTTTGAAGACAGCCAAATAGAGGTGACCGGTTTCTTCGGATTTTTAAAAGCCAAGGTAAAACTTCCTGAAAAGACAAGTCTGTGCTGGAACACTGAATTGATTACTCTTCGGTAAGACTTAGCTGAACAAAGTTTTTCCCAGTTTCAGGAAGAAGATCATGACTATCCGCTTCAGCTGACGCTGTGTGGGCTTGTGATGTGTGTGTGTACAGCCTCTGTTTGTCTGAAGCAATGTGGCATTTAAGAACTCTGAAGAAAGTGTGACAGAAATGTTGTGAATGTTGGCAGTTAATAATGGTATTGGAGAGCTGTCTTCTGCTTCCCTCTCGGAAGTACCCGGTGGTGTTGCCAGCATGCTGTTACTTCCATAAATTCATTTGCAATTGAGACGGTCTAATCTAAATGCAGTGTAAATATAAGTACTGCTCAAATATTCTCAGAGGACTAACGCGGGATCAGACGTATGCTGTGGGGCGTAGGTCCTTGCTTGTTTTCAGAAAACAGGGACTTGTGTGTCTGCAGTGTAAATTGCTAATTCAAAACCATAATTTGTGATTCTTGCGTACATTTGCTCTGTGGAATACAAACAAACTCCGGCACAGTTCACCACTTTGGATGTGTTTTGTTGTGTTTTCTTGTGCCAGCGTACACCCTGTGCTGAAACCGTGTGCCCTGGATCTGCACAGATGAGAATGAGTAGCTGTCACGGGAAGAGATTCTTACTTGCTAGTGAAGAGATGGAATAAAAAACATGGGTTCATCGTTCTGGCTCTGGCATTTGTGTGTGCAGGAATATCCATTGAGCGTGGCTTAGGTGGAAGAGGATGGCTAACAAAGGACACAAAGGCTACACCATCTAGTAAAAATAAGCGAGGACAAGAGAACTCTTGGTGTTTTTCATCTGGCTATTGGCCTGTGTTTCGGTGACAGAGGCAGCATCATTAGTTGCAGCATCAGCACTGTGACCTCTTGTTTCTGCCATACTGGTAGGGAAGTTCTTCATTGGTTGTTCAATTAATCTGTTGAAGCAGGTAGTTCAGGAGTATTGTGTTAAGGGCAGTAAAATTGAGACATCTTATTGTCAGCCCTGATGTTCATGCAGGCCAATTAGCTGGTCTGGGTTTTCTGTGTGTCAGTGAGATGTGATGGAGATAAAACAAGAGAAACCTAATACAAAGCAGCAGTGAAAATGCTGGAGTGTTTTCATGAGACTGTATCTGTGGATCATTTCTCTCCAAGAACGTGAACTGTTTACTAACTGCTATTTCATTGTGTGAAAGATAGATGTTAGTACCTGTTCTTAACTTAGAACAGGATGCCTTGGTGAAGAAAGTAGAGGAGATGTATCAGTGGTTTGACTGCTGGAAGCCTGAGCGAGAGCTTTTTGCGAGTGTTCTCATTGTTTCAGTTCTTTGAAGCCAGGTTGTTCGTCTCCATGAGTACTGTGGCGTCTACTCCTGTGAAGTCGTGATTTGTCGCTACCGAAAGCAGTGCCAAAGGAAGAACTGTCATGCCCCACATGTGAGGCTTCTTTTCCTGGCTTCCGATTAAACACACTCAGCTTCATACATTTAGCTGCTCTGTTGATAATTGATATTCCTTACTTTTTTGTGGATTGGAAGAAAGGACATGCTGAAAGATGTATTGTACAGAAGTCTTTGACATGCGCTATATACTACAACTGTTCTTTCTTTGCCTCATCCTTTTCCCTGGGAGTATAAGATGAAAAGTGGTCCCATAATTGAAAAGAGACTGCTCAATTTGCTTTGTCAACATAGATCTCTTGAAATTCTCTCTCTGCTTCTTCTGACTGAAAACTTTGTGTTAGATTTTGCAGAGCATATTGGAAAATATGAGGTTTGGGGTTGGACTAGATCATCTCCAGAGGTTCCTTCTAACCCCCCTATTCTATGATTTTATGAAATAGAGATTTCCTCAATATGACAGCAGCTTCTGCATGAGAGGGTGGTGTTTGTGCCACTAGAAATTGTGAATTTCAAGGTGGTTGTTGCTTGGAATCTAGACAGGCTGGATCAATGAACTTTAACAAGGCCATGTGCTAGGTCCCGCACTTGGGTTACAACAACCCCGTGGTAGGGTACAGACTTTGGGGTGTGTAGTTGGAAACCAGCACTTCAGAAAAATACCTGGAGTTATTGATCAACAGAAACATGAACATGACCCAGCAGTGTACCCAGGTGGTCAAGAAGGCATCCCAGCATGTTTTAGAAATAGTGTGGCCAGCAAGAGTAGAGGGGTGATTGTCACACTCAGCTCTGGTGAGGCTGCACCTCAAATACTCTGCTCAGCTCTGGGCCACTCACTGCAAGAAGGACATTGAAATCCTGAAGGATGTCCAGAGACAGGCAGTGAGGCTCATGAAGGGTCTGGAGCACAAGTCCTGTGGGGAAACTGGAGTTGCTTAGCCTAGAGAAAAGAAGACTGAGGGGAGACCTTATTGCTCTTTACAGCGGCCTTAAAGGAGTCTGGAATAAGGAGGAGGATAGTCTCCTCTCCCTGGTGGCAAGCAATGGCATCAGAGGAAATGGGTAAAAGCTGTGCCACGGGAGGTTTAGGCTGGGTGTTAGGAAGAATTTCTTCACTGAAAGGCTTATTGGTCATTTGAACAGGTTGCCCAGGATAGTGGTGGAGTCACCATCCCTGGAGGGATTTAAATTATGTCTGGTCCTTAGGGACATGGCTTAGTGGCAACCTGGCAGCGCTGGTCAAAGATTGGACTTG
This sequence comes from Rhinopomastus cyanomelas, assembly GCA_013400115.1. Lineage (NCBI taxonomy): Eukaryota > Metazoa > Chordata > Aves > Bucerotiformes > Rhinopomastidae > Rhinopomastus > Rhinopomastus cyanomelas. The sequence continues at coordinate 6,597 of VXBP01003836.1, forward strand.
ATGATCTGAAGGGCCTCTTCCAACCAAAGACATTCCACATTTATGTAAAATAGTTCCTGTTACTGAAAGGCGCTTGGTAGTAAACTTAGAGGTGGCTCTTCACAGTGCTGGCGAGAGCACACTTTTCATTGTGGGTTGCTCTTCTGCACGCTGCTGTCTTGGTAAGAAAGGACTAGTTTGCCTGGAGCGGACGGGGAACAGATGCCAGGCTTGGAAAAGAGGGTTTAAATGTGTGGTTGCTTTACCTGATACACAGAGGCAGCCTCATCAGTTTTAAGCGCTCTGTGGCAGCCAGATTTCAACCACAGAGCCTGCTCAGGCCTGGATTAAGAGCTGCAGAGACGGCTCTTATGTACTGATCGCTTTGCTTGGTTTTGTTGCTTCACTAGTGGGGAGCCGGGGCATTTCAGTTTCACCACTAGTGTTAGTCTCATCATCTGCGGCTTTTCTCTTACCTTCCAGCATCAGCAGAGGAGAAAGGAGACAATAACGACTAAGACCCTAAATATTTTTCACTTTGACCGCTGAACTAGAAGCTTAGATGGTTTCAGATCCATACACTGCTCAGAGAAGCACGCACACGCTTCAGCAAGTACTAACTAGATGTAATCCTCAGTGTGTCTGCATGTGTCTGTTCTGAGAATGCAGCAGGTAGTCTGCCAGTGGAAGGGTGGGAAGGGGCCGCTTTGGGAAGGCAGCTTCTTGTGCTCGCTGAGTAAAGTAAGTTATGGCTCTTCTGGGCCTGAGGAACATGTTGTTTTCATTGCTCCTAGATCTTCTGCTGCTCAGGCACGCTGGGAAACAAATGTATTTCTTCTGTAAGGAAATAAAACCCAGAGTTAGTTTTCTCAGAGCTTGTTTTGATCCTCTGCTGAAAACAAGATTATTGTCTGTATCCCTGGCTGCCTCAGGTTGTCCGTTATCTTTCTCCATGTGGTCTGTGACCATGTAACAGAGAAATAATGAAGAAGAGTGGTCGTATCGAGGCGGTTAGGAAGCCCCAATTTGCAGAAAGCTTCCTCCTCGCTGTTGGTTAGCGTTCTAAAAGAATTCCTTTCCTCCAAAGGCAAGCAGGCTGCGTTTTGCTGTGCCAGCTATGCCAAATCACTGCGTCACTGGCAGTTAGACAGAGCTGTTTTTAGGAAGGAGAAGACTCTCAGATTTATGGAAGATTTAATCTTGAATTTTCAGATATATATATATATATATATATAAATCAACAAGCTTATGTATAGATCCTGTAAGACTCTCCTTGTCTGGTGTTTCTAGTCAAGGATACAGGGCAGGAGCAGGGCTGTATGAATCAAGAGCTGTGTGTAATCTCCTGATACCAGATGCTTTTCTTTGCTTTGAATATTGTGCTTGGAATTAGAGCACTTTGGCTGCTGAAATGTGTTTATTCAGTTACTGCTGTTCTAGTAGTTCATAGCAGGTGTGGTGTTGGTTACCAATAGTTCTCTCACCCAGCACACAGAACACACAGGGAGATTTAACCTTTTCTCTGAAACACTGTGTTTTTCTATTTTGGGAGACCTTTCAGTCTGGTGAAGCCAAAACAAACCACTTAAGCACCGGGAGAGCTAAACAACCGGTGTAAGATGTGCTGCCTCACATGAGTTTTGTGTTCCCATCTCCGTTCCATCTGACCCACAACTTGAATGACAGCAAGCTGGTAACAGAAGAAGTTGTGTCAGTTCTGATTTTTCTCTGCGTTGAGCAATGTGGTGTTGCTGTCAGGAGCAGAAGTACTGTCATTGCTAAACAACTAATAATAACAGCGAAAAATTAGTATCTCCACAAGATACTCTGCACCAAACTTTGCTATGGAAAATGCTAGTACGACCAGTTACCTGTGGAAACAGCTCGGGAAAGCTAGCCTTCACAGTCCTTTGCTCTTGCCAGAGCTCTGGGACAACAGGAACTTTTAAACGTCGTTTAGGGATGTGTGTGGGCTGCCATTACATGGGCAAGATAAATGCGGAGAGATGTGATAGAGCTCCAGCTGCTACTTCATATAAGAGAGTTGTTCTGTCACATAAAAAAGTTTCTTATCAAATACTTTGTTGGTAAAAGCATTTATTGTTTCCAATTTCAAAATACCACCACCCACCCAGAATGTTGATTTTGGCAAGGTTGATGAGTTGTTAGTCTTTTTTCTGAAAGACTAACCTTCATGCGTGATGTGTAATGGTTTTCAAGAGATTAGGCAATACGGTGCAAGTCTGGTGAAGAGAGAGCCACAGCTAGTTTAGAAGTGACTAACGTAAGTCTAGCCAGGAGCCTGCTCTTGCAGTAAGTTCACTTGATCTCATGAATCGTAGGAGGCACGAGTACTGAGAATATGCACAGTTCTTGAATGAGTTTTCTTGGTCTTAATAACCTGCAAATTAGCCACCTAGTGTTGTTATGTGTGTTGCTTAAAAAAATCTCGCTGAGCACCAGTGTCGTAATTTTGCTTGGAAGTAGTTACAGGCTGTGACTGACACTTCTATTAAAATGCTCTGGTTTTCAGGGTCCATTCCATAGCCATAAAAATTACTTGACACTCAAGGTCTCTGCCTGAGAGCCCTTTTTTCCTTTCTCTAATACAAAACTTCAAAAAATAGACTTTACAATTTTTTACCTTTGTAATAAAATGCGAAATTTTATTGGTTTTGTAGATGTCACCTTCTCACCCAGCCACTGCAAAGCTCTAACCAGAAGCTTTGACAGTTACAACGGAGTTGTGTTTCTTCTTTTATAGGAGTAGCCCAAGCAGCTGGTTGTGCTTCAGGCGAGGTTTATGCTGCATTTTATCCCTGCCCATTGTTGTAAGGCCAGCCCAGCTGGGAGGTGATAGATCAAAAGAGTTGACAGCCTTGCTGTGCAAAGAGATAGTCTGTGGTTTTGCTGGTCTTGGAGCTGCTCTGGTGAGCTGGGAGCTCTCCTTATATTCCCCTCTCATGAACAGAGAGGCACCTGTTGCCTTTTTGAGATGGAAGGTAGGGGAGGACCCTTGAATTTCTCTCTTGGAACAGCTCAGAAGATGCAAATTATAGCAAGAAGCAGTAAGAGGCATCTTCTCAACCTCCTCTGAGAAACAGCCATCTTCTTCAGCCACCCGTATGCTGCTTGGCTTAAATGCTTTTCTGAGAAATGAGATGATAAAGTGCTTGAACTTAGGCTTAACACGACCTTTATAGTATCACTCACCTCCAAACACCAAGTTGCTTTCTAGCAGTGGAGAAATGCGTGTCATAGTGGAGAGTAGCTTCGTTCTTTATCACTTTCCACACTGTGTCTCTGTGTTGGCTAGGTTTGTGGGTAAATGTCTCTTCTTTCAGTGCTAGTTCTCTCTCATTGCTACTCCTGTGAAAGAGTTTGCATTTCTTTCCACCCAAATGTTGCCTGGCTGGCTGCTAAAGTCCAAAGTATTTTTGGAAAGTCAGAAAAAATGTAAACGGAAAATGCTTGTGGTGTTTTAATTGAAAATGAGATGATATCTGGAGTTGGCCAACAGCATTCTAGCCAATAACAGAGCTGTCTGTTCCTTCCGTGAAAATGTCGTGGTGATCTCCAATGTCTTGTAATGTAATTTGAATACTCCGGGTTATGTCTGCGTGGTTTGTGGTGCTTGGCATCTAACGTTCCGAAAATCGGTATTTACCAAATAAAGAATGCAGATAGTTGCCTTAAAAATGTGATCAAGTATCTTGCTGCCTTCGAGGGAGAGACTGTGATTTTATTCAGACTGAAGCTGGTGTTATACTAGTGTAACTTCTGTTGAGCTGGTTTGCAGTAATGAATTACAGCGGAGTAAATTTCCCTTGGAATCTGTGACTTCATTTTGTTCATACTTCTGTTGGTCTTACTCCTTGACACAGTGTGTAGCACTTAGTTTGTGGACCTGACTGAACAGAAATGTTATCTTCTGCTCGAGAGGCCACTAGATACTGGTTTTAGGGAGCAGGCACATTCTAGTTCTCCGAGGTAAAACTCTTATTTCACAGAGTGATTACAAGTGGAAGAGACCTCCAAGACCATAAAGTCTAACTGCCAATCCAAACTCACCGTGCCCACTAACCCATATTTTCAGGCACCTGATCTACACATTTTTTGAACACCTCCAGAGAGGGTGACTCCGCCACTTCCCTGGGCAGCCTGTTCCAATCCCTGACCCCTGTTTTAGGGAAGAAACTTTTCCTGATGTCCATCCTAAACCTCCCCAACTTGAGGCCATTTTCTCTTGACCTGTTGCTAGTGACATGGGAGACAAGACCAATCCCCCCACCTCTCTAAAATTTCTTCTCAGGTAGTTGTAAAGAGCAATAAGGACTCCTTTCAACCTCCTTTTCTCCAGGCTAAACAACTCCAGTTTCCCCAGCTGCTCCTCATTGACCTGTCCTCCAGGCCCTTCGCTAGCTTCATTACTGCTCTTCTTTGTACCGCCTCCAGCATCTCAACGTCCTTCTGGTATCGAGGTGCCCAAAGCTGAACGCAGTACTCAAAAGGAGGTCTTACTAGCGCTGGGTACAGGGGGAAATACGATCATTTTTCAGCAAAATCACACACACATTGTAGTCTGTAAGATGCTGTGGAAAAACCCAGGTAGAGCACTGAAACGGGAAAGAATCTTGACAAGTTGGATCTGATAGTGACACAAGTAAGCTGCTGAGTTTCTACCAGCAGGAAAATAATTAGGGTGGGTTTTACAAATATGAACCTGTACTTAAGTTCATAGTAGATTATATAAATTTATGGGCTGGAAAGAATTTTGAAGGTAACGTCAGGGACATCTCTTCAAGGCCAAGATGCTGACTCACGAAGCTGTGTTGTCTTCAGTCCTTCCCTCTGGTTTTCTGTGTTTTGTAGAGCTATGAAGTAATGAAAGGGGCCTAAGGAAATGAACATTTTCTCACTCTCTAGCACGGAATTTGCAGAAGTCAGTAAGTAAAAAAGGAGAACTTGAGACCAAAGAAAGGCTTCGGGCCAAATGTGCTAGTCAAGAGGCAACATGAAGCTCATAGAAAATACGCCTGGCTGGGACCTTGGACAGGTTGTTTTGTTGTGTTGCAGAATGAGCTACATGAACATCTGTGCAACAGGTTCTTAAAAGTTCTTCATGGATGGAAATTGCATGACTGCCCTAGGTGGCCTGTTCATGTTCTTCTCTATCTTCACTAGTATTTTCTGAAAGTCGTAGAGCAATTTTGTTAGCTCCTTCATTCTGTTCAGAATTAAGATCTGCTTTCATGTCTCCAGTTTATATTCATCTGTATGTTATTTTTGTCTTCCCCCTCTCCTGGTATTTCTTGCAGATGTGTTTTCTACTTCTCTCACTGCTCTTGTCCTCTGCTTCTGGATCTTCAGTTGGTCCATATCCGTTATTAAGCTTGTTTTCTGCTCTTTAGTGGATGTACTACTGCAGCTCAACCCCTATCAGGAGTGCTGGACGGAAGAGAAGAATGCACAGTACTTCTATCTGTTCCCTCCATGATTGTGATGGCTTTGATTTCATGTTGGTATGACATTCTCTTTGGGTCATGATCTGCTCCAGGTCTTGCTCTGTTGCACAGTTCCCTTGTGGGGATGGTCAGGAAGGAGGAGTAGGGCCAGCAGCAATGTTCCAGGTAGCCCATCCTGAGCACAGGAACTCACCTGTGTGGCGTCTCTATTCTCGGAAATAGGCCTGCTTTGTTTACTCATTTGTTTGCTGAGTAAATCAGGATGTTTCTGTGTGACACTGCTGTTTAGCAGGGTTCCTAATGGGCATTGCAGGACGATCATTTGTAACCCTGAACCATTAGGTTCTGTTTATCTCAGTAGCGGGAGGAACCTGTGTTAGATTAAATGAACTGCTCAGATGCGCTGGCAGAATTGTCTTTATTCTCTCTGCACACGTATGCAGGTTAACTATCAACACACCATGATTTTGTTCTTGAGTCCTCCAGGTGTAAAGGTTTGATGTCCTTTCTCTCTGTTTGTGAGCTTGTGAGCAACTCCGAGGACCCTTTTAGCTGTTTCCAATTTTCAATGCAAAGTAGCTTTTGCAAACCCTTGAAAACATTAAAATCATGCTAAAAAAGAAATGAAGCATTATTTGACCTGAAGCGTGATTGTTTCGCTTCCCAGTGTTGCAAGGAAGTAAAAAGTCTTCTTGTTTTGACCCGCTCTGCTTAAAATGTTAATTGTGTCATCTAAAGTTTAGAGATCTCCTGCCATTGCTAATCGCAATCTCCATTTCTCTTCTTAATTGCACATTTGAACGTGAAATGGTAATGTTTTTTAATTAGCTCTTACAATCTATTGGGCCTTATGTGAAGGAGAAGGTAGGTGCTTGTGAGCGACGTGGCTTACGCGTAGCTGGACCTGGCTGATTCCCAGCGACACTGCAGGAGGCACTGCAAAAGCAATAAGCATTTTTGAAAAGTCTGTATTAAAACATCAGTAGCTTTCCTTGTCCCTGTCCTTCCTGTCTTTTCCTGCCTTGAAGAAGCCTGTGTTTTGCATTCAAAGTGTTGTTAGGCTAGTCTAGGAACAAATAAGTGTTCTTAGTGCCTGGTATCTAGTTCTTGACAGCTAACAGAATCAAATTGTGGTGGAAATCAGGCAAGTTCTGTTTACACGGAGAAGAGGAAGTGGCTCTCAGGACTTGCCCTGTGGTATCTGCTATTATGAAGAATAAATAGTACTGTGCTCTTTAGAATGTTACTATATATTAACAATTACCGTTAATAAAATCATAAAGTCTCCAGCATCTTATAGCACAAAAGGAGCTTTCAGGTGACCTAACGTGTTTCCACTTAGCATGGGTGACCTGGCACATAATCCTTTTCATGGACTTGTCAGATGTGACCCAACATTATTTAGTTATTAGGAAAAAAAACTCCAACAAAACCCATCTTTCTCAGCCCCAAAAGATATTGCAAACATTGGGTGGTCCCGTGACAAAGGACCTTGCACTCGTTTGCAGTGTAGACTTACTCTTCACAGTTAATACTCCCTTGCAGCTGTGCTCTGCCACTTGTCATTATTTCTCTTAAATTAAAAAAAAATCTTCATATCATTTGCTCCTAACGGGCTGTATCTCCTCTTGGCTTTGAGTGTGCGGGGTGAAGTCGGTGAGAGAACACACCATTTCATGGAACAGACCTACAGGCAAATCCATCCTCTTAGTGGCTCTGCTTAAAGTTTATTCTTTTTGAGTAGGTTTTGAAAAAAATGTTTGAAGTGTCAGAATGCCTTGTTTTATGTTGTTAATACTTACATGTTTCTGCTACAAATGCTTCTGTTGATAAATTCTAGATAGCTTTTGCCTTTTTCAGTGACGCGTATCCTCCTTTCCCCATGATCTTCTGGTTGACTAATACGGTTTTTATCTCCCACAGTCATTTCTCACTGCTCATTTCCCATCTTTTAGCAGAAATTCTCATTTCAGGGCTCTCAAGCAGAATCACAAGGCACTTTGTATCATTAGTTTTCATTCCACCTCTATTAGGGAAGTCCTTATGGCCTTTCCCTTATTTCAGAATGAAATTCCAGTGTTCTCTGGCATTGGCACTGCTTTCCGAAGCTGTGTCGATTGTACTGGCTGAAGTTTTGCCCCCATCTTCGTGCCTTTTCTGAAAATATGGGATGAATGTCAAGAAAAATGTTCGGAGAAACTACCTGCTCCAATGCTCTCTTGTTTTAAAGATAGTTATTTCATTTTTATTGTTGAATGTGCTGAGATGGTAGGATAGGAAAAGCCTAGATCACCAAGAAATGTAGTTGCTCCTAATGGGCCTGCGACAAAGTAAAGTGGGTGTCCTGCTGTGCAGCCCCTCGTTAAATTCTGCAATTAAATGTCTCTGAATACTCTTGTGCTCACAGGTGTAATCTCCTAGAGGCTGCAAGGCCTGCTTTTGTATGCATGACACTTACTGGATGCTTAGCCCTGCACTTAGTTCATGCACAGCCATTGTAATACGAATCCCAGAAGAAGATTTGTGTAGACCAAAGTCAGGAACCCAGAGTGCTCCAAGAACCCATCCCTGAGGTTGTACTACTGGCAAAAACCTTCCCTTCACCCAACAGCAGCTGCTGCTTTTGGTTGGAGGCGTTAGGCGGTGTCTCTGTTTGTGTGGCTGCGGAGTGGCTAATGACACTTCAACCTCAGTTTTTTTCTTTTAGGATGTCTCCCTGTGCTTGAGATGTTGCACATCTCTCTCTCCTACCAGGGAAGGGTCTGCAGGAGGCTGCCTCGTAAGGTCTCCTGATGTTGGGTGTTCCACACTATAGAAACCCATAAAGATCAACTTGCCCAGGGTGATAAACACGGACACAGTTTCCCGTGAAGATGCTTAGGTGACTTTGCTGGCCTCCAGCAGCAATAACGGTTTAATCCAAGGATGATTACGTCTCCATGTTCCTCTCACTGTTCATCTCTCCCTGTCTCCTGTGCTGCCTGAGGATCGAGAATGATGCTTCTATTTATGCTTGGGGTCTGACTCTCCCTGCCCCAAATAGCCTTTGGGGATAGAAGTGCAGATGACTTCATGAGCCCGTCATTACCCAGCATCTCAACAGCACAGGCAGCAGTAGGACTCAAGCACTGCGATACTTTCCATTTGAAGCCAGCAAAATCCCAGTGGGCTGAGGAAGCGGTGCAAGATGTGCTTTGTTTTGAAAGCTCCTCCTCTCTGGGTTTAGCTTGCTGCTGTTGGAGCTGAAGGAGTGCAGCACAGAGCAGTCTTTAAAGAAAATGTTACAGTCAGGGTCATTTCAAGACGGGTTTTTCTTTATTATTAGAAGCATTAATATATGGAAACACATCTTTATGATAGTGGGCTCTTTGGGGCTCATCTGAACTGCTGTCATTGACAGTTGGTTGAGGGAGGGGATTCACCCCCTCTCCTCTGCACTGGTGAGACCTCACCTGGAGCACTGTGTCCAGTTCTTGAGTCCTCAACATAAGGACATATAACTCCAGGAACACATCCAGAGGAGAGCAACTCAAATCATCAGAGGGCTGGAGCAGTTCCTCTATGAGGACAGGCTGAGCAGGTTAGGGTAGTTCAGCCTGGAGAAGAGGAAGCTCTCAGGAGACCTTCTAGCAGCTTTCCAATCTCTGAAGGGGGCTACAGGAAAGCTGGGGTAGGGCTTTTTACACAGGTGCACAGTGAGAGAACAAGGAGAAAGGATTAGAGACTCAAAGAGGGAAGATTTAGGTTGAACATTAGGGACAAATTCTTTCCTGTGATGGTGGTGAGAAGCTGAAACAGGCTGCCCCATCCCTGGCACTGTTGAAGGCCAGGCTGTCTGAGGCCCTGAGTACCCTGCTCTAGCAAAGGTACCCGTGCCTATGCAGGGGGGTTGGAAGTAAGTGATCTTTAAGGTCCTTTCCAATCTGGCCAGTCTATGGTTCACACATGCTCTCTGTAACTTCACCATTCACTCTCACTTTCCTCAGTTCTCTTTCTCTGACCACCTTGCTTCCATCTCTTTGTTTCTCAAAAGATTAAAAGGCCAAAATGCTTTCATTATTCACAGACAGTGTCACACAGTTTAATTATAATGCAAATAGGAAATGATTTAGATCTATAAAAGACATTTCATTTAGCACCAAATAACAGGATTGAAAATTGCTCTATTTTCTGTCTGTGAAATTGCCCAGCCACTGCTGGATTGCAGACATTGTTCGGGCTGCTAAATACAGCTTAAAGTTACATATTAAATATTAAGTGGGACCCAAACTGTCACGTTTATGAGGTGTTGCTGCATGCAGGGGTGTAATTTACAGTCTACTGTCAGGAGATAAATTCATGGACTGTGGAATTTATCCCTGTTGCCAGTTGATCAGTTGATGATGTCCAGGGCTGAGATTAACTGTTTAATTTAGTTGATGCACTAATGCTCCAAACTAAACCAAAACAAGGAAGATCCAAAACCACTTATGAACTTACAGGCGGAAACAGAGACCGGCTCAATTTGAGGAAACACAGCAAAACACATTGAGCTCACACAGCACCAGCCCAACACCAAAAACCACACACAGATGAGTCGCATGTTCTTACATAACTGGGTTGAGCTCCACTATCTCCCTCTTCTCAGGGTGAAGAGACCTCTAGCAGTTCTTTGCCCTGTGGAGATGTAGTGCCCATAGTTCAGTCCGTGCATCCTCTGCTCGCTCCAGCAGTTCCTCTAAGAATATGTTGCTTGCTCCATGTTCTCCGAGCCAGTCACCTGCTCCTGTGTGTGATCTTCTACAAGCTGCAGACTGGACTCTTTTCCTCCGTTTCACCATATCATTGACTTGCAGATAAACTTCTCTTCTGCTGATCTGTGAGCTTCCAAACTCCCATTCTCTCCTCCATCACCACGCTAAAGGGTAATAGATGGCTCCTAGTGCATAGTCCACTCCAGCGATGCCATGCTTGATCTCTGAACCAAGAGGCACCACACACAGAAACTGGAAACACAAAACACTGCTTCTTCCCGTCACCCCAGAAAGTTGTTTGCAGAGGTGCCGTTGGCCAGAACTGAATTGGGGAGAGATAGGAATTCCAAGCTGTGTATCAAGAGTTGCCACAGGAACTAACCAGTCCCTCTTTGACTGAGAGCCGCTCAAATTCCAAACTACAACTACCACTAACTTTTGTGACACAAAATGCTTCCCGCATTTCTCCAGGCTCCTTTTTCTCTTGTCTGTGAAGCATGTATCCTGGCAAGCATCTATAAGATGCTGGGTAAATGAAGTGGGTTGATGCAACTAAGATGTTAGAATTAGCTTTCAAAAAAACCCCCCCAAAATGTGTAAAAACTAAGTTCTGAAGTGAGATTGGAAGTATTTTGTCCTATGAATCTGAAGCCATTTGTGGTCAGTCTTCATGAGGAAGACTTCAGCAGCATTTCAATAGAAATGTCTTTTTTGGTGTTGCTGTTTGTGTGTTATCTCTGGCTTGTTTCAAGGCTTCCCAGTGATACCAGTGCATATAGAGGTGTGAAACCGTTTAACTGTGGTACAAATAGGAGAAGCAGTAACAAGTAGTAACTACCCCAATTACCTTAAAGAAGAGAAATTCATTAAAATGCTGTGTCCCAACACTAGGGCTGCGTACTCTGCTAAGTAATACGAAACAAGAAAATCATGCAAGCTTCATATCTTCAAAAAATTTCAAGGGATTTTTCAAAAGACGAGGGTGGAACAGACTGTTTATTAAAGGTTTTTGTTCAGTGCAAGAGAAACCAGCATTTGACAATCAGTGCTGCAGAATACGGATCAGCTATTCCTGATACTCTTCCAGTGTATTTTCACTAGTCTGTTGAAATGGACAACTGTTTTGCTGTCCTCATGCTAATGCATATCGCTAATTCATCCCTAATTATGAATATAGTAATTATAAATCAATGAACACCAGGGGCTTTAACGAGGAACTATACAGCGGTAAAGATCCAGACAAAATAAACACAGTACACTGTTCAAGGGGCAGAATTTTATGATCTGCAGAGCTGAAGAGGACTTGTATGATGTAACGCTAAAAAGAGTGGTGGTGGCAAATTAGAAAGTGGATAATAAGGACAATTAACATGATTCTGAGCCATCCAAATGGTTAACTGTGCGCAAAAATATCTTCATTTGCCTGGGAAATGGCAAAAACGGTTTCAAAGTAAAAGGAGCGACTGGCTGTGTGATCTGTTTGCCAGTGGTTTCAGAGGTGACTCCTCTGTAGAGCTAAAACAATAATGTACCCTACTCTCCCTCACTTACAGTCATTGTATTGGAACCATGGAGCAGCAGTAAAAAAATGAGAATTACTCTAGTATTTGATTTATTGTAAATTAAATTTCCAGGACTGTTAATGTGCAGCCTTCCTGTGCTTGCACGCACCAAAAATGTGAGATTGCAAAGGTATTGGACTGAGCATCCTCCTTGATTGTTCTCCCCAGAGGTGCAGAGCTGACTGCTATTTGGGTGAATGACTGGATGTCCCTTCCCATATCCTGCTGCAGTTGAATGCGTGTGCTGTCCCTGAGTGCCATGGGAAGGCTGATTGCTTCCCAGGGCTGAGAAAGGCAGGGAGAAAGGACAGTGCATTAGGAGGGATGTGCTCACGCCCTGTACAAGTGCACGGAGGAGTAGCAGCCAATGAGCAATTTGTGATCCATGTTTTTTCGGTAAGCTTTTGTAAGGGCATGTTTTAGAACAAGATCAGACATGGCTTGATGTGAACCTGTGGAGACACTATCTCCCAAGGGTAGAAGAGAGTACTGTGCAGTTGTTCTGATGGACACAGCTGGGGACAGGCCCCAGGCCAATTCTTTATACGCTTTTCCTGATGTTTGACTCGAGATGTGCATGCCCCTTGGCTCTAATTTAATCGGGGTTACCTAAGGGAAGTTCTTCAGCCCTGTCATTGTTCCTTTGCCCAGTGGTCTCTGATGGATGCACCAAACGCCCTCCCACAGGAAATCTCTACATTTCCAAAGGTTCCTTTGGTTTTGTTTCCATCTGTCTTGGTAACGTCTCAGCAACAGTGATGTAATGATGTCCAATGACATCCCATAATATGAAATTACAGCTCAGGTAATATGTTTTAAAACATTATTAGTAGTTTCTAATGAACAGCCTAATTGCTTTGCACACGCACACATGTCCATCAAAGCATTTGTCTATCGCTGTTGCAGGGGCAGAGTTTGACGCTCCATCTGCACTACAACGCAGCCAGGACACGCTTTGGTCTAAATGCTGAACCCCTCCCTCACAACAAACAGGACACACTTTGATGCAGCAAAAAGAAAAAGATGTGATTTATTTTCTGTCCTGGAGGTGGGTTTTGTAATAAATTTTTAATGACGTTGAATATTTGGAAGGTAGACTTCCAGCTGTGGGATTGTGTCTCCTTCCTGAAAGTGGAGTCCGTGATGCTCAGGCATGGCCCTATGTGACCAGCTCAGCCTGGGAATTGCATTAGGGGTACAGGAGCTTTGCAGTTGTTCAGTGAAAGTAGAAGCACAACAGACTGGGGGTGCAAAGCCAAACGGGGTTTTGTTTCAGGTATTGACAGGGCTGGGTCTTGAAAGGTTCCTCTCTGGAAAATTACGCTTGGCAAAGTAAATCTGATGTCTGTGGTCAAGGGCACTTTCTCTTTGTCTTTGCCTGCATAACTATGTGCCATGAGGCAGCTGCTGTGGGCAGCTCCAGGGCTGGCAGTGATTGGCAAAGGGACTTCTTTTTGTACTGCCTGCTGTTTTAGTGGTGGTTAATGGAGTAACTTACTTGTGTAAAATATGTTTTGACTAGTAGTCAGGCCCCACACAACAATAAATTTGTATTTAGTTCCTCCCAGGAAGCCCAGTTCTTGTCTTGTGCCTTTGGTATAATTCTAACACCTTTTAAAGAGACACTTTTGACTAAAAGCAATATAAATAAAGGTAAAATATTAAACTTTGATGAGAAAGTCTATAAAATATGAAAGTTATTCAGACAGTTTTGAAGATATCAGTCTTACCCTAGCAATGTAGAAACATCCTGCGAGTGCTGAGGCCAAAATCTCTCTGATGCAGTGGTCTTTGAAAAGAAGAATTTAAACAAGGGCTGAAAGATCACTGCCACATGCAAGATGTCACAGAGCTTGTTCAGGCCGTTGCCAGCAGAACACGCATTCTTGGTTTGGCTTTGAAAAGGTGGGAATACTTCTCCAGCCAGCCCAGAACAAAGCCTCAAGGTGTGTCCAGCAAATGGGGAGTACTGGTGTTGCTGAGTGTGTCGAGTAGTTCCTTGTGCTAAGGAAGATTGGTAACTTTCCAAACTTTTCTTTCTACAGTCGCCTGAACTTTTTATTCTATCTGAAAAAAAAAAGAAAAGAAAGAAAACAGAAAGGCATAAAAATGGATAAAAGAACAATAAAAGGCAGGCAAAGGCTTATTGCAAAATATATCTCTCTTAAAGCATTGTTAGAAGCACTGCTTTCATATCTTTCAAACCATTTTCTCCACCCCGTGTTTCCCACTGGACCATTAAAGAGGCCAAAGCAGCCCCAGAAGCTTCCTTGTCCACACACCAGCCCGATAGTACTGCCCTGAAGATGATCTTTTCTAATTCATCTTCCACTTGCTGAGCAAGTGACCTCGCAGTGATCCTGGGGACCCCTTCCTCATAGCCGATGTGGTAAGATAGAGTTAGTGATGCTGGTGCAACCATGTGTCAGCCAACAACGTGATGTCCCTAAGCAGGGTGCTGGTGTCCAGTGGAGCAACAAGCAGAATTCAGCCTGGAGAAGACACAGCTTCATGGAGACCTAGCAGTAAGCTTGTGGCACTTACCGGGAGTTACTGAAAAGGAGCTGAGCTGGGCTTTTCCCAGGGACTCAGGGAAGGGAGCCAGAAGGTAACTCAAAAATTGGCTCCATGGCGGAAAGAGCCCAGGGAGGGCATGCAGTCTGTCCTTGGAAGTTTTCATGACCTCTCTAGATACAGCTCTGAACAAATTGGTTGCCCTTGTCATGAGCCCTGCTGGGTGCAGCAGCTTGAACCAGAGACCTTCAGCAAACCTGAATTAGACTGAGATTTTGATGCATAATTTAGATTTACAAACCTCTTCAGCACAGTTGCCACTGATTCCTTTTCATCTAGATGCATACTATGCTAAGTGAAATAGAATTTGTCTTACCCTTTTGTAATGGGAGAGATTATGGCTGCCTGCCTTTGGGGTAGTCAGCTAAACTTCTTGTCACAGTGAAGAGAAACAGGTACTTCTGATGTCTGATGGATCTTCTCCCAAGAGGCATCTGAAGTAGGTGGTAGATGAATTGTACACTGAAAGTGCCCAGCTCTCCAATGATGATAAATGGGGACTAGATAACTGTCTGCAGTACACATACATCTAGACATTCTAGGTGTCTAAAGCAGGAGATGGCTCCCAGTCTGTAGTGCTTGTGCTTGAAGGGGCAGTGAAAATGTCTTTGCTAGGAACCAAGATTGTTGTAGGAATATGGTCCTACATATAGGAAAAACAGCCCTTTACAGCTCCCTGCAGTTGTACAGGTTGAGCAACAGATGATTGTCTCCTGTTGGATACTCAGACCTTTAGAAATGATTTAAAGAATTCAGGAGATGATTTTCTTCTGCTGCAAATAGAGGACAGCAAGATAATGACATTTTGCACTTTTTTTTCCCCCCTTCCTTTTCTTTTTGTCTTCTCTTCTCTTTCAAAGACAAAAGGGGCCATGCTTACCGTTTGGTATTTGACTGCTAGCCAATAGCATTGTAATAAAACAGCCAGCTCTCAGCTGAATGCTCACCAGACAGAGAAATATCATTAACAGGTATCCTAAAGGGTGGAATCAGAACAACAAGTAGAATTGCGACCCTGGACTTCTGCAGAGCTAACTTTGTGCTCTTCAGGGACATGTTTGCAGAAGTCCCATGGGCTAAGGCTCTGGAGGGGAAAGGAGCTCAAGAAAGTTGGCTGATTTTTAAAGACCACTTCCTCCAAGCTCAAGCTAGATGCATTCCCCTGAATAAAAAATCAGGTAAACGTGCTAGGAGACCTGCATGGTTGAATAAGGAGCTCCTGAAGGTAATCTCAGGGAAGAAGGAATCTTACAATTCATGGAAGAAGGGATTGGTCACTTGGGAGAACTATAGGGAAGTAGTCAGGACTTGCAGGAAAGCAACAAGGAAGGCCAAGGCCCTCTTGGAACTGAAGCTGGCAAAGGAAGTAAAACAGAACAAGAAAGGCTTCTTCAAATACATCAGCAGAAGAAGGAAGAACAAGGAAGGTGTAGGGGCACTACTGAGCGAGGAGGCAGCCTTGATAACTGAGGATGCAGAGAAGGCAGAG
>VXBP01003836.1:23183-100628 GCA_013400115.1 Rhinopomastus cyanomelas
GAGAGGCTGAGGGACTTGGGGCTTTTTAGTCTGGAGAAGAGAAGACTTAGGGGAGATTTGATCAATAAGTACCTGAAGGCTGGCCAGGAGCGGGGGGACAGGCTCTTTTCACTTACTCCCTGTGATAGGACAAGGAGCAATGGGTGTAAGTTGCAGCAGAGAAGGTTCCGCCTCAACACAAGGGGGAACTTCTTTACTGTGAGGGTCACAGAGCACTGGAACAGGCTCCCCAGGGAGGTCGTGGAGTCTCCTTCTCTGGGGACTTCCAAGGCCCGCCTGGATGCGTTCCTCTGTGATCTGTGTTAGATAGTTTTGTCCTGCTGCGGCAGGGGGTTTGGACTCGATGATCTCTTGGGTCCCTTCCAACCCCTAACATCCTATGATCCTATGAACAGTGGACAGTGCATGCAAGTGCTCCCTTGTAAGGTCAAAATCAAAGTAATTGAAGAAAAAAGAACTTAAGCTGTTGTGAGCTCCCTCTGAAACACAGAAAAGGCAGCAGCTGTCCCATCACAGATACAGGGGTGGTTCTGCTGTTGCTCTGAATGTATATCCTGCAGGCACTGTGTGCCTGACCTGAGCGTTCCTCTACCCAAGAAGCAGCCTCACTTTGGCACAGGCAAGGCTGCCAGTCTTTGTGAGCTAGCAGCTGGTGGCCTCAGCCTCAGACCCTGCATTTCTGGTTTGGTAAGACAGAGGCTGGGGTACGTGAGTGAGAAATGCATAGGATTTTTAAGTAAATAATTTCCCAGAAATACACCTTCATGTTTGCTCTGTAATGCCTGGCTACATTCTGGAGAGGCAGGGCTGGCTGAAGTGAAAAAGCATCTGTAAATATTCTCTTATTATTCTTTCTTTTCTGACAGTAGCTTCCCCCTGTTCCACCTTTCGTGATGTTCTGCATTTACCTGTCCAGCAGGATGATTCTGCAGGAGCTTTGTGTTAAAATATGGGTGTAGATCACTGGTTGAAATCAAGTGTAGAAAACATCTTTGTGATAGCCACTTTTGATCAGCAGTTGGGGTGCTCATATTGGATCAGATTATAGTTTTGGATGCATGTTTGGATAAGTTTCTGAAATAGCTGTATGCAGGCTGTGATGTGGTTTGAACTGAAATTGTTTTTGTGACTGAAAATCTATGAAGCTAGAGGCTGAATTTTCATTTATTGACCAAGTCAGTGTCCCTAGGAACATGATATATGACTTCTCCTTACCAAAACAAGTAGACATTTGAAGTTAAAGTAAATAAGACTTGCATCTCAAAGACTGATGAGTTTTGAGGCACCGTGTTCTGTTTCTGAAAGGCAAGCACTGAAGGTATCTTTTTTTAATTCTATGTACTAAAGCAGAAGATAGTTCTGTAGGTTTTGTGATTTCACATAGAATCACAGAATCACTCTGTCTGGAAAAGACCCCCTGGGATCATCGAGTCCAGCCATCCACCCTACCTTACAAGCTGACGCCTAAGCCAGATCCCTCAACACCTCATCCAAACAATCTTTCAACACATCCAGGGATGGCGACTCAGCCACCTCTCAAGCAAATGAAATGCACCTCTTGTAATGTGCCTTTTCTTTCCTGTACTCGTCTGTGTGTCTGTGAAAACCTCGTTCTGGGCGCCACGTACTCTGTATTCTCTTTTGGTGGGCCTGAGCTCCCGGACAGTGGCACTCTGCAAGCTTTGCCAGGACTTAGTGTTATGCTGTTTTAGAGAAACCATTGACCTAAGTCACTGTCAGGCAGCAAGGATTTTTTTTACCGACTCACAAGTGATTTAAGCCTTACAGACTGTGACATATTGGGTGCTTTCTTGTGGCCCAAGGATAATTTCCACTGCCTGCTACCATTTATTGACTTAGGTCGTATTTCTGGCTCTGGAAAAGCTTTCCCTGCCTTCCTGCTCTCGCTCATGTCTGCTCATATGTGATGTTCATGGCCACACTGCTGTTGTCCTCGTTTATGGCGGGTCAGTCATCGTCTTGTCTGGAGGAGCTCACCTCACTCGATATTTGGTCTGGATCTGGAGTGCGTGATGGACCCCACTTCATAGAAGGAGTACGTGGTCCTTGTGTGGGAAAGAACATACCCAGAGCCAATAAGGAAAAAACTAAAGGGGCAGTGTAAGTGCTCTGCTTCCAGTGATTTATTCCCCATTCCCCATCAAATGCGTAAATACTCAGAGATGCTTTAGAGGTGCCAGCTTTACTGAATTCTCCGTGTTCTGGTGTCTGAATGCTGCAGGTTAAGCTTGTTTCACTGGTAATGAAGCTCTGAAGCAGAGACTCTGCTGGCACATATACGCATGTAAAACCTCTTCGTACAAGAGAGCATCCTGGATGCCTGGTCACTCATCTAAATACTCGCTGAAGCGCTGCTAAAGGTTTCTGTAGCATCAAAACATTTTGCTCGCAAATACACAGAAATGCAGAGAAACTTTTCAAGACCAAACATGAGGGCAATGGCAGCACCAGTTACATTCAGCTTGTGTGTAGTGCAACCCGGTTAATCCAGTGGGATGGGGGGCACAAAGCCAGTTGGAATGGCTGTAGTTGTTTAGCAAGTGGAGGTCTCATTCATGCGGTATGTAGTGGCAACTGTATCTTCACCCTAAACACTCAAACACCTTTCAGATAACAAAGGTGTTTTTGTATTTGTTTGTTTTTGCAAAGTAACATTATCTAATGCTTGGGAAGTATTTTGGGATCACATGATGAAAGTGGTATAGAAGTGTACTGCATTTATTATTATTATTAACATTTGATGAGTCCCCTGGCTTTTCTTTCCGGATTTACTACTTACTTCTGTTGCACATTTTTAATTGCTTCATGAAGTGATGTAGTCATATCTTAGGGTTGGTTTAATTGGAATTATTGATGTCTGAAGCAGCACCCAGGCTGGGAAAACTGGGCTCTGATCAAAGGCTGCAGCTAATGGTTTAGTGAAGTTAAAAATTCAGTCTTAATTAAAAAATGAAAGGGAAAGTGTGTGCTTTCAAAGGGCACTTTTACTGCTACGGAAACAGTCACTTCTTATGTATTTGGAAATATTCATTGCAGTGTTTAAAAAGAAGGGCAACAGTAATGATGGAAGTTTGATATCCTGAATATTTGTGAAGTGCTTCACCTGGACATGTTTGTAGGATGCCATGCTGTGCTGTCGCGCCTGCTTTATTCTCTATTGTTCTCTTCAGAGGTGTGTGTGAAATGGGAAGTTCCTGTTAAAATGTTCTGACTAATTCTTTTACATGAAACCAAACATTGTGAATTGGGGGGGGTTTGCCTTGAGTGAGATGACATATAAGCGTACGACATATGGAACTGCAACCACAAATGCAATTAGAACAAAACGTGCATATATGTGAACAAATACATTTGATATTTACATGAAAAAACAGCTACTAAGCAGTCAGCATTACCTTTGGAAAGTGTGTTTCTCGGCCACCTGACTGCTGAGCATCTCCAGCCGGGTGTAACGAATCCTGGCCCTCATTCTGTAGGGTTAACAGGGTGTCGAGACTGCTCTGTTGATTTTCCTCGATTTTTTGCAACATTTTGACTCTGATTATTTAGCCCAATAAAATAGGATGCTGTCCAAATGAACTTGTTTCTTGTTTCTCAAACTCACTGGGCAGTGCCTGGGAAATCCCAACAGCAAGCGGCTTTATATGACAGCATGTGGCATGGCAGAGTTGGGAACCTCAGTAAATTTCACCACACTGGGGCAGGCGGGGAACAGGTGGAAGGTAGTGGGATTGGTGGAAGGTAGAGCAGACTAAAACATGCTTTCACTTTGGTTAGGAGCAAAAGGACATAGGCTGAGTAATGCAAGAGTCTTGATTTATCTGCTTAACCCTTCTAGGCGCTTGTGATTTGGTATCGCTCTCTCTAGGGTCTTTTTGTGGAACTTTCTTATGATCAGAAATAAATACATGGATTCCAGGGTGAACAGGGATCTTTCGCTGAATGAGAGAAGTTCCAACCCAGTGCCCTCAGTGGGGGACCCACCACCAGCTTCCTCCTCTTTACGACGCGGTGCCTGTACGTCCTCCAGAAGTACAGCTGCGCTGTATCAGTTGGCGCTTCCCAGACCTTTTTCTTCCCCAATTGGGAATGCAAAGAGCTTTCCCTTATTCTGCTTATGATCTCAGGAGCTCTTCTTACACTGCCTTTTTTGCGGATTTACTTCCTTGGGAGAGTTTATTACTCTGTGAATGAGCATGCTTTTCTGAAGCTGTTAATAATTTGGAGATTTAAAATAACTAATTGAGAATATTTCCCATTAATGTTAAATCCTCAGGGGTGCTGAAGGGCAGGCACACTATTACAATCTCAACCTGAGTTTGGTTTGATTCCTGTGGCCTTTGGCAGAGGGGTATCCATGAGAATTTTAAGGGAAGTGGCTGACTGTCCCCCCACCCCAGCACAGTGAAGAAAATGTGCTTTTTGTCATTTTTCCATCATCTGCTGCCTTCCATTACCAGTGAAATTGTTACGACAAGTGTTGGTTTTTGCTGAACCATATTCATTTATGGAAGGGCTCAAACTAACCAGAAGAACTTCTGAACATTGTGGACTACTGGGCTGCAATATCATCTTCCCAGTGATGTGGAGAAGAATTGATCGTGTGGGTCATTTTAAAACTGGGTGAGGCAGATCACTGAAGGACATATGGTAGGAAGCATTTGTTCTGTCACAGGGTGTGCTAGATAAGATAATAAGACACCTGTGAGTTTTTGATGTTGGGCTTCCAAGTGCAAGACAGTGTGATATATTGGTCACGCATTGCACCTACAGGCTCTGCATGAAGCAGTCTGCTAGCACCAGATACTAATGCTGAGGCTCATCACTGAAGCTTTTGTGGGTACGGCCAGTTTCATCTGGATGTTTCCTTTTGTGCACTGCACTGGCCTGCAGACAGTTGGTGTGTTGGGTAGAGAATGCTGCTTGTCACATTGGCCTGTTTCGTAGCTCCAGTGAGGCAGTTTGAAGTCTGCACCCAGTTTACTTTGGCAGTTTCTGTTGGAATAAGCAGAGAATGACAGAGAGTGGTTGAGGTTGGAAGTTACCGCTGGGGGTCATCTTGTTCATCATCCCTGCTTGAGCAGGGCCACCTAAAGTCAGGTGTCCAGATGGCTTTTGGATGTCTCCAAGGATGGAGACTCCACTACCCATAGGCAATTTGTGCTGGTGGTGCTCAGGTACCCTCACACTGAAAAAGCATTTCCTGATGCTCGGATGAAGCCTTCTGTGTTTCAGTTTGTACTCATTGCTTCTGGTCCTGTTACTGGGCACCACTGAAAAGAGACTGGTCCTGTCCTCCTTTCCCACTCTGTTGAGGTGTTGATGTGCATTGATGAGATCCTGCAAAGCCTTCTCCTCTCAAGGCTAAACAATCCCAGCTCTCTCAGCCTTTCTTCATATGTGACATGCTCCAGACTCCCTCTGGCTTTGTTGAACTCTGTCCTGTGTGACCTTTTCTCTCTCGTGCTGAGGAGGCCAGAACTGGACCCAGCACACCAGGTGTAGCCTCACCTGAGCAGAGGGGAAGGATCAACTCCCTTGACCTGTTGGCAATTCTTTGCCTAATGCAGCTGAAGAAACCATTTGCCTTCCTTGCAGCAGGGTCACCTTGGTGGCTCATGTTCAACTCTTGCGTCCACCAGGACCCCCAGGTCCTTTTCTGCCAAGCTGCTTTCCAGCCGATTGCCCCCATCAACTATTTTGCTTTGACATCTGTCCCCATTAGATAATTCTTCTCAAGTTTTGTGATCTTGGCAAAGAACGAACAACTCTTTCCTTGCTGCATGTCAAAATCAACTCTAAAAAGCATTTTTCATTCTGGTTAATACAAGAATCGTTTTAGCAGACTTTTGGAAATGTGGCTCTGCAGTCTGTACTGTGTTTTTAGTGTGGAGTTACCAGTCCTTGTGCATGAAGTTAGTCTGACTTTACAGCAGTTGCCCTCTGAACGTGCACAAGACCACTGCGCTGTTAAAGATGCGCTTGGATCATTTTTCTCTTTAAATCCAGTTCATCCCAGCTCTGTAGCAGTGTGCCCCTGTGTGCTGAGGGCTTCCCTGACTGCAGCTATTGACGTGATCTTCTTTCATGGTGTTCTAGTGTGCACATCTAATGTTCTGAATGGCTTCTCCGGCATAATCTACGCAGATGCGGCCCCAGTATCACCATTTAATTGAATT
Source organism: Rhinopomastus cyanomelas (assembly GCA_013400115.1). Classification (NCBI taxonomy): domain Eukaryota; kingdom Metazoa; phylum Chordata; class Aves; order Bucerotiformes; family Rhinopomastidae; genus Rhinopomastus; species Rhinopomastus cyanomelas. The sequence goes on from VXBP01003836.1 coordinate 29,384, forward strand.
GGTAGTCAGGGATGATGACACTGAACACTCTTCAAAAGCAAACCTCATGTTCATGAGTTGTGATGGGAGCAAAGTTGGGCCTTGCCTCCACCTGCTTGTTTGAGAGCATCTTGACGGGGAGTTGAGAAATGTTGACAGGGAGGTGACGTAAATGGACAGTGGGCTGGAACGGCAACACACTCGCACCCTGGCTTGGGGCAGTCACTTCCCTTCTCTGCCTTAGTTATTGCACCTGTAAGTTGCACATAATTATATAAACAAATTAAAAATTACTTTCCTAGTGATCTGCGTGGGAATTTCGATACTCAGGCGCTACCAGACTGATGTGTGTGGCTGATCTTAGCATGGAGACCACATGCTATTTCTGCCTAAGGAGGTAGAAGAATAGCAATCTCAAGGTTGTGACAAAGCGCACTGGTGTGTTTAGGAAGAGCACAGCATCGCGAGAGTATGAGAGGCGCATTTCTGGAGAACTGTGGGATGCTGCCAGCAGGTGCAAGGTCCTAGTAGGCAATGAGCTAATTTTGGTCCTGAAGTTGAGTCATCAGTCCGTCAGGGGTACAGTTTGCATGCAGTTGGGCTGTTTTGAAGGATGTCTTTGCCTCATCTTTCTCCTGCCACCTCTACCAAGAATGATAGTGTCTTCCAAGGCGTGGGCAGAGCCTGAGTACTCTTGGGACTTGCTGTTTTCAAGGGGATGGAATTTGAGAGATGTGTTGGTCACGGGGCTCAAATTTGAGAGTCTCTGCCTCAGTTTGGAACTTAACAGACTAATTGTGAAGTCAGCCTGTTTCTGGCTCTTAGAATGGAAGTTAAAATCCTGCTCGCAAGAGAAACTCCAATGCAGTACTAACTGTAAAACTGTTCTTTGCCCTGCCTGAGCAGACTGGCTGTAAATGCTTGTTTCTTCCATCACCCAGCAACCTTTACACAATTAAACACTGATGTTTCTGCTCCAGTGTGCTGCAGTGACGTTATTGGGACCATCCAGGACTTTCCAGTTACGTACTCCAAGGATGCTGCATATTTAGAAATAAGTAGACAAGTATGAGAGTATGAGAGAGACGTGCACAAGACTGATCAAGACATCATCTTGGAGTGTGTACTACAAATGAGTTTCAGTAAATTAGATGTTACATATTACAGTAATTAATGTTAAAAATTACTTGTACAATTAGTCTATGTTATTATGCCGATACCAGTTTAATTCCCCATTTATTGTTAAACTCATCATCCTGACTTTGCTCATGAGTTTCAGATGATTACAAATCTTGGTGACACCATCCAGCATGACACACCGAAGCACGTTACAGGTGTTCCTCAATGGTAATGAGTGGTGGGCACACCTTCCATCTTTGAAAGCCTGCAAACTGCTGTGTGGGTTTGATTATTCATGGATTTGAATTGTATTCAAGAAATACAATTCAACACATTGCCTCAATAAATTCAAACTTTGATGGCTTACTGCTGTGCCCTCAAAACAGAGCAAAGGGCAAAAGCTCTTCCTGCTTTTGAAGGACCTGCAAAGGCCAATATAAATATAATGCTATTAAAGTCAGCCTGTGAAAACAGCTGTGGCTGCTGAGGGTAGACAGAAATGTGTCATTTGGTGCTGATTGTTGGCCCAAAATCTCCTAGTGAGTTAAAATGAAAGTAATTAAAAAAGAGGATAAATGTCAAGGAAAAATGTTCTGAGCAGCTACTCCAAAACCTGCTACTGGCTTCACTCACAGGTAGGAGGAATCTTTATCACCCGAGACACTTAAATCTATGAGACAAGAAACTGATGATTAAAAATGTCAATACATAGGGCTCAGACAAATGTCTCTCCTGTCCTTCCTCACTTTTAGTGTCACTGTACTCTTCAGAAGGAATTGGCCCCACGAGGCTGAGCGATAGCCATGAGTTATTATTCAAATCTAAATTATACGCCTGTCTGTGTTCTTCTCGGTTATCATTTGCTTAACAGCTAAACTGCTGCTCCAGTGCTGTATTGCTGGTATTCCAGGCATGCTGGGCTGCAAACTGGTAGCAGAGCCGGACTGTTGTAGCCTCTTCTACGTGGCACTGGGAAGACCTATCGGGGTGGCTGCGGTCAGTGGGTTTCTGCTTTGTACTCCGCAAGTTCAAAAACAAACGCAGGCCCTTCTTGGTAACTGCAGTGGACTAGCAAAGGTGAGATTTAATAGTATAGCAAATACAAACATTAATAGCAACAGACAGAATTCACCCTTTATACAAGTCTACGTGAAAGAGCAGAGTGATCGTTTGTTTGCATCAGCGGAATGTGGCGAAAAGGGAGGCAGGCGGGAGAGTGTTGAGAGAGCCTTTTTCATTTCTGCTCATTCAAAGTAGTTGTCTTTGCTTTCAGGGCTTGTTTGAAGTAGTCGAGTGACTCCCTTGGTGTTTGAGTAGTGCTGTCAGTGACATCCTTTTCTTGTCTCCATCTGGTGAAGAGAGAGAGGCTCGTGTGAGAGCAGGAGAGGAGCAGAGGCTGGGTTTTACATGGAACTGGCGCCTCCACTCGCTGGATGGGTTTTTCTGGTGTTTTTGTTTGGAAGAGGAAGTACTCCACGGTGGAAACCAGAGCTGTAATGCTCTGCAGCTAGCGGGGTCCCCTGTCGAGGTGCAATTCTAATTCAGGACTCTGGAAACCCATGTAATCCTTTCTTGTTAGTACAGGCTTTTTCTGCTTACGGGTTTCCTGATCAACAGAGAGCTGAAGATAAGGATCATATATGTTTTGCATGAAAAAGAGCACCGTATGAGTTAGATGAACAGACACTTTTCTAGTGAGACTCTTCTGTCTCATTGAGCTGCAGATTGCCAGCTATTACATGACATTGAACAGTTTTCCTTTCAGTATTATCACTCGGTGACTTCAATGTGATGAGGCATTTGAAAGATTGAATTATTTTAATTTTACTTTTTCACTGGGCTCTGAAGCCATTGTGTTTTATTTTGAGGCAAATTATCCTATTTATCTTGTCTGCATAAGTACCTTTATGAATAATGCAAGATGCTGGGATGCTAAAAGTAAAAATGACAGACCTGTCCTTAAAGGACAGGATTAACATCCCGCAAGAGCGCATTCAAACCAACCGGTGCCTTTGTTCTGCACTACAGAAATGTGCCATTTTAGAGCCTGTGCATGTTGTAGCGGAGGGCTGCCAGACCCATTTACAGTCCTGTGCTAATGGCAGTTAAATAACGAGTGGAGCAAAAGCAGGCAGTGGAACAGTCTGTGCAGGATCTCCTTTTGCATGGCCTTTGGAGGAAGTCTTGAATGAGAAAGCTGCCAGAGTAGTTCAGGAGGAATAAGAGCAGCAAAGACTTCTGCTGCATTATAGCTAGAAACAAAAAAGTGTTGGCTTAATGCAAGGGTCCCACAGATTCTTCACCAAAGGCTACAAAGGCAAATTGAAGTTACGGAAAATTTTCAGCTCCCAAGGAAATGTCAGACTCGTAAGAGCTCTTGTTTGAGACTGTCCAGCTATTATCGCACTAATACAGAGAGCTCTTACAAATTAGTGAGTCAGTGAATGTCTTTTCATTGAACTCCTATGAGCACAACTCGGCTGTGTGGGACGACAAGGTGAAGTGGTGTGTGTAAAGACCCAGGCTCCTCCATCCATGGGGTGATGCTGTGGTGCTGTAAGAAGGCAGAGCCTAGAGCCGAGAGCTGTCCAGCCCGTGTTTCCTCCGGCCTGTGTCACTGCAGAGTTCCTGAGCAGGTTTTCCTGTTCTCCTTTGAAGAATGATGGCAATGTTTGTTGTGTTTTCACTCTTAGGTCAGGGGTATGCACCTGCATTTCTGCTTAGCATAATTTTATGAGGGCAGTGTGCACAGAACGTGATCTAGTGAGCACCTGCACACACTGACGGTTCACGCGCACAACCAGTTCTCTCTCTCGGATTCTGTAGCAAAACACTCTTGGATAGGAGCATACTCCTCCTGAGGCAAATATGCAAATACAGGGCTAGGATCTAAAGATGGAAAAGGAAAGCTGAGGGTGAATTGATTCTAATTCCCTGCACTGTCCATTATGTACAGCAACACCTTCCTATGCAGGAAATAATCCTCAAAGTATTTGCAGAAGCCACAATGCTTCTGGATGGAAATGATCTATTAAGTGAAGTAAGTAATGTCACCGTGTATGACACACAATTTTTTACAGCTGTTGTTGGCAGTTCCCTCTTGCTATTATGAACTTCTTAAATCCTTCAAAATTTCTGCAATAAAGCTGTATTATTTTTCCTGTACCTGCAGAGCTATGTTTGCACATGTACTACAGACAGCACACAGGATCACAGGAGGAGCATGTAGACCCATTTGTTGTATTTTCTCCCCTTTTAGTATTTTTGTACATAATTTTAAGCGTGGGAATAAGAAACCACAAAGTATTAGGCAAATGGGGAAGTTATTAATGGTTTTCTCTGTGTACACCACTCTCCACATATACTGTGTTACGTGGTGCTGCTGGTGACGCGTGGCCAACGGAGCGCTCGCTTCCTGCAGGAGCAGGCAGAGGGTCGCTTCCCCATTCTCCTCCCTGCACACATGCAGGAGCCTGAGGTCAGCCTGGAGACATCCAGGGCACCTCCTGTGAGCTGGAGATGGCTCTGACAGAGGTGCAATGGTGGTAGAGAGCAGTGTTTCTGAAGGCCGTTTTGCTGGTTGCTTTTGCATTGCTAGTGCCTTTTGTGGGAGCTCTTCCCAAAGCAGCCCAGCTATCCTGGCGTGGGTCAAGCAACGCTGCTGTAACTCCACTGGTTTCAGGAGATCAAAAGGTACAAGTGGAAGCAAGTCCCATTTTCCCAGCTGTGTTGATTTGTGTCTCCCTAAGCGTCAGCAGCTATAGACAGACGTGGCACTGCCTTAAGAAAGGCATCTAGTCTTGAAATAGTTCTGTGTGTCATTTTGCTTTTGGGACATAGTCTGCAGACACTCACACGCTGACTCTTTTGTTCCATTTTGTTCCATTTGCTCCTTAGTTTGGTGTCCTGGCATGGAGGTCTTGGGACGCATGACCTGCCAGTCGGTATCCTGCAGCATGAGCCTATGTCAAATATCCCCTTAAAAGGCTCCGGTTCAGAAATGGACTTTAGGAAAACTCTATTGATTAGAAAATGCAAAATCGAATGGCTGGAGGTCCAGTACAGGACTGACCCGAGGAAGCAATCTTCAAACAGGAACATTCTCCCAATCAGCAGTGGGAAAGGAAAGAAAGCAAGGAGAAGGATTTGTGTGCAGTTGACCTGCAATAGCAAAGTTATTCACTTTCCAAATAGGATTAAACTTGTTCCATCAGCCATGACATGTGAAAAGATCGTGGTTATAAATTCCATTTGCTGTAATGAATTGAAAGCGTCTCAGTTTGCAAGCAGCACTCATCGCTGACGGACAGCTGGATGCGTGCAGTGTTTTAACACTAAAATTAGCTGCTACAAAATCAAAAGCACAGAAAAAGGTGGCAACAGTGATGGATTTTAAATCACTAAAAAATTGACTTTATTGTTAGATGGAAGCTGAACAGAGCTAGAAATAAATGGTGGTTATAGCCCTGTTACCTAGATAACTTGCCTCATTCCTGCATGAGGGTGAACACAAAACTGGCACAAGGCATTGGTTTATGTTTCAGCAGGAATAAGTATTGTTACGTAAAGGGAGAGGAGTACAGCTTTTCTGTGGTGGTGCTTGTAAGGCGTAAGAAGACGGAACTGTATTGAAGGATGCTTCATTCAGATCAGCATCAGCCTACATCAACACGACTCCACTGCAGTCCACAAGCCAATATTGGCTCTGTGTTTTGTAAACGAGGATAAAAACTGTTCTCCGTGGTTGCTTAATAACCTTAACTCAGTATCACGTCAGGATCATGAGACCTTTGCTCTTGAATGCTTGCAGAGCAAAACACAGTTTTGGAACCTGTTTTCTCTAGACTTGTGGGTTTGGTTTACACAATCTGATGCATATTTTGAATGTCCCAATTGCCAAGGAAAACAACTCTCAGTGGGCAAGCAGGGCTAATGTTTGAAGAATTTGAGACCCACGTTAATCTATAAGGTATCCATCTGAAAACTATCCAGGATTTCTTTTAAATTTTTTTTAAATACCTTGAGCTACATAAATGAAAATATTATAGTTTCTCAAATCACCACAAGGTTGACGTATTATGAATTCACTAATTTTAATGACAACCTTATAAAATGTGCTGAAGAATCCTCACAGGGGAGTTGCAGCCAGGTGCCAGCTGTGGTTAGCCCAGGTTCCTAGCACTTCCCAGGTCTCTGTTAACCATGTAACGGAAATTTGAAGAACGCCTTGCTAAAAACATCACATTCATGGAAACTCAGCAGGGTCTTCATTTTGCTGTACCTTTGCATTGCTTCACACTTGCTGCCATTTGCCTCCTCTTTTGCAGCTAAATGTTTTATTGCAGCCAGAACAAGAGGGGGTTTTCCCTTTGTCACCCATGGTTTTACATGGGCTGGGTGCTTACTGTGGTCAGAGACTGACTGTTGTTTGCCAAGTGCTCAGAGCACCTTAAGTGCTGGAGAGCTGCCAGGACCGCAGCTGAGCACTAGGAACCCAAATCCTGAGGAAAAGGCTTTTTGTCTCCAGGGTGTCCTGGGATATGCAGTTTGCACAGCGGGAATATTGCTGAACCTGCCTTTCAGTGGAGAACCTGCTCCTCGGTGCTGTGTCCCCACGGACAAGTACAACTTCTGAGTTCAAAACAAAGGAAAAACAATTCTATGTGTTTGCTTTGCCTTTGACATAAATCGTGGTGTAAATGAATGTTCTGCATGCATCAGATTCCACGGTGTGTGGCTGTTCCTTCTCATTGTTGCTATGCAAGTCATGTGGAAGTGTCTGTTGTTGGGAACTGTGATAGACCTTGATCCATCTATTAAGGAAAGCTTTTCTAAAAAACCCAAAACTAAACCTTCTCAAACACAACAACAACAACAACAAAAAACCAAAAGTAAAGCATTGATGTCAAAGGAAATTAATTTCCTGGCTGGCTTGTGTTTTTCTCTGAGGCAGATATTGATGAGTGTGCAGAGGGGATCATTGAGTGTCACAACCATTCACGCTGTGTTAACCTCCCAGGGTGGTACCGCTGTGAGTGCAGAAGCGGTTTCCATGACAATGGAAGCTATGCTCTTTCCGGGGAGTCCTGTGTTGGTAAGCAATGCTCAGCCTAGTGCTTCGGCTTTTTTCTTTCTCCTCCTGCATGGTGTAACCCAGTGACTAGCAGCCGCTGTCCTGAGCAGCTGCTGTGCAACATCCAAGTGAGAACGCAGGCGAGTGTGCCTGTTCGTGGGCACCCGGCCTCGCAGCCTGGGTGCCGGTTCAAGAAGTGTCACCTCCTGGAACAGTTACTACAGGAGGGAGCTGGTCACGGATCCAGAGCTGCCATTCGTCACACCAAGTCGCTGTAAAGCCTGCAGTAGGCTTGCTGGGGAGCATAAGGGGCCACTAAAGGGGAAGAATTGCTTTTCCATTTCCACGTTTACGAGAGCATGTTTGGAATGTCTGTGTGGTGCTGCAGTTTGTTTGTTTTCCATTGTTTGGCATCTTCATGATTTTATTTTCTGAATTATGCAAACGGCATCGAGCTCTTTATGCACCATGTTTGCAGAATAAGGCCCTGAGAGCATGAAGAGAGAGGACTTTTTAAAGGATGCAGAACGTTCTGTCAGCTGCTTCTGTCAGAGGACAAAGGATGGGGCACCAATACATGCAGTCGTGATGCCCCTGAGTGGCCATAAGACTTTGTGTGCCATGGCAGAGTTAAGAGTAATCAAATCCCAGGGAAGATGGCAATTGTGGCTTACCTCTGCCTTACAGTTTGGCCACCTTTCAGCTTCTTCTCAGAAGCCTTGTACGTGATTTGTACATGAGTGTGAAACCTGAGGAGTGGATCCAGAGGAGGCCACGATGATCAGAGGGCTGGAGCACCTGTGCTGTGAGGACAGGCTGCAAGAGCTGGAGTTGTTCATCCTGAGGAAAAGTCAGCTCCAAGGAGACATGATCACAGCCTTTCGATACTTAGAGGGAGTCTGCAAGAAAGAAGGGGGGAACTTTCTAGGAAGGCCTGTTGTGACAGGACAAGGGGTGAAGACTCTAAACAAAGAGAGGGGAGATTAAGATTAGATATAAGGAAGAAGTTCTTTATAATTAGGGTGGTGAAACACTAGAGGAGTAGTGGAGGCCTGTTGGTCAGGCTGGATGAGGCTCTGAGCAACCTGATCTAGTTGAAAATTGTCCCTGCTCACTGCAGGGGCTGAACTAGGTGACCTTTAAAGGTTTCTTCGGACACAGTGCATTCTACTATTCTGTGAAAACTACTTAGAACTTCTCTACAGAGATACAGAACAATTGCTCATACTTCTGTGTGCTTTCTTTGGAATTTCACTTATTTCATCTCTACTCTGTAAGATCTTGACTGCTGCCTCTGTGAAAGACTTGTATGTTTGCCTGTTTTTAGCCATATAGTTCATTTAGTGTCTCCATAAGAGCAAAGGGCTCTTCAAATATAAATGTAAAGTGAAAATTAAAATTTGTAATGAAAATACATACATTTCAAAAAGCCATAAACTTTAAAAATGCAAACTTCTCCATCTTTCGCGAATTTTGGCCAATAGAACTCTAAGGATAAGATAGAACCATGATTTAAAAATGCAGAGGAACAGCAGGTATTTTCAGAACAAACATTTTGTGGATTGTCCAGCTACATTTGCATGGCCTGTAGCTGAGTTCAGTTGTGGAAAAGGTCAGTACCGTTTGCCTTGCGTTGCTGTCGAAGAGAAGGACACTTGGCTACCTCACAGCAAAAAAGAGTCCCCAGTGTCTGAGGAGACTTAAGGGATGAGTTCTTGTGCAAATAAACTGCCCTCGTTTTGACCTGCGCAGGTTCGTATGGTGAGGTGCTCATCCTGCCATATGCAAGTTGTAAACAGAATGTGAAACGAGCTGGCTTATTTTAACTAAATAGCTCTTCTGAACCATCTGCTGCAAGTTACCATGGAGGAAGAGAATAAACCAGTTGATTTGACTTCGTTATACTGGTTAACCAATTAAAAATTAATTGAAAGATTCTGCTAACCCAGATTGACAAAGGAATTTCAAATCATGTTTATTGTAAAAGTGCCATGCAGAACTGCCTGAAATGATGGGTAACACTGCACATTCTAGCTGGTAGGTAGTTTCTTAAGCACTGACTGTCATAGCATTCCAGAGCTCATTGTGCGGTGGAGTAGTTAGAGTCATTCACTCTGTTTCAGACAAACGAGGGTTCACCTGCTTAGGAGCCGCATTTTGCCCCGGCGTGTTTGACAGCCTGTGTACTGCAACCCTTGTGTGCATCTGAGGGGGATTTAGGTCTTTGCCTTTCATCTGTTCCAAGCATTTCTTCTTCGCCCCCGAAGGACACAACTCTGAGAACAATAAATAGCCTGAGAACATACACAAAAAAAGATTCTACCCTCCCGCACAAAATGCTAATAATAAAAACATCTGAAAATTATGCAGCAGTGGGAGGGAGCACTCAGCTCTGGCAGGTTGCCCAGCACCCAGGCAGATGTTTTCTTTGGCTAGATGCGTTTGTGTATGTCTTGGTCACCCCCTTCCTCTCCGTTCATCTGTAGGTGTGCTTGGGACTGCATCACGGCTTGCAGGGTCTCCGCAGCGCTTGCAGAACATTAAAAAACAACCTCTGATTGGGAGGTGTTGTGATACCTCAGGACTTCTGAAACCTTTCTCCTCATTGACTGCGAGAAAACTGAGGAGCTTGTCACCTGGCAAAGGAGCCAGTCTGTGAATCAAAAGATGTGGTGGGAAGGTGCACAACACTGCACCAAGGCTTGGGTCAGAAGGACGTGTGGTTGGGCAGGTCACTCCAAGGTGAAGAAAACTGTCCTGTTGCTCAGAACATCAAACCAAGGGCATCTCTGAAAGGGGAGCGTCATTCTGTGGCCGTGCTTTCATGACAGGTGTCGAATTCCTAGGGCGATGGCAAGCAGGCTCAGACTAAGAGAATGTAATTTCATTTCCAGCAGCAGTGTTCCTAAGAAGTACTGGCCTTTCACAGCGTGTCCTAAGAATGCTGCTCGCAGACAGAAGAGAGCTGCTGCCTGGTTTTGTATGGCACTTAGAGCGCATGGGCTGGCATTGCTGAGTTGGTTCTTGGTTTCTTTGGGTTTCCGTAGGTGCTGTTGTACACTTGCAGGTAAACAAACAAAAACACTCTCTGGAGAACTCTGAGTTGGCCTGTGACACATATCCCACCAGTAAGTACTGCCTCCTGGAACACACTGAAGCGACAGGTACATGTCTTGCTTTTCCTGCGCCAGGTACTCATTGGCAAGTACTGTTGCCTCGTGAGGCAATCATTGAACAGACACTCAGAGCTGCGTTTCAGCGAGAAACTTGGAGGTTATTCTGCCTTCTCTCTGTGCCAAACAAAAAGCTACCCAGTGGAGGTCTGTAGAGAAATCATAGAATCACTACGGATTGGAAGGGACCTCGAAAGATCATCGAGTCCAATCCGCCTGCAACAGCAGGATCACCTAGACCAAGTCACACAGGAACCTATCCAGTCGGGTCTTGAATATCTCCAGTGAGGGAAACTCTACAACCACCCTGGGCAGCCCGTTCCAGTGGTCTGTCACCCTCACTGTGAAGAAGTTCCTTCTCAGGTTGATGTGGAACCTCCTATGTTTCAGCTTACAACCATTGCCCCTCGTCCTATCACTACATGACACCGAGAACAGCCCAATTCCATCCTCCCGACACCCACCCCTCACATATTTATAGACATTAATAAGGTCACCCCTCAGTCTCTGTCGTTAGGACGTTGGTACCTAGACAGAAAGATCCGTCAGATCAGAGTAGCCAATACCAGCTTTTTGAACCTGCTGTTTTACAACTATCTTATGCTCATAGAATTTTTTACACCTCTTAGCACCAGTCTGTGGGTTTTATAGCAAAATAGGGGGGTTTTTTTGCTTATCTTCCATTTAGTAAGTTCCAATCTATTTATTCTGAAACTTGTCTTACATGTCCTTAAGGTAATTGTGTATAGTTGTTTCTGTGTTTCTAGAAACCATTAGCAAATCCCACATTCAGAATCTAATTTACTGTGCAGTTTTCTTTAGTAGACCATTATGTCTCTATAGAATAAAAAGTACTGTCATCAAATATTTTCTAACTAAAAATGAATGTTTAGTGATTCTTTTTGTCACAGATGAGGCCCAATCACTTTGATTTAGAAAGAAGGCAAATACATTAAGTGACCCGTTGCCTGTGAAAAATGATATGTCAAAACAGCATTTAGTTAACTGGTGCATCCACTGCTTTGGGAGCCCAGCATACACTTTTCACATTAACATTGTGCTGGAGCAGTTTAATGTACCATACCAGTTAAAGGTGGCACGTTACCGGGGTTCTTTCTCCTGCAGCAGCTTATTAGGATGTCGCAGAGTGCAACCCTGCCTGACTTGCTTGCACAGCTGCTTAATGTTTATTAAGGTGCTGCAGAAGAGTTAGACCATTAAAACCTGAACAGCCTTGAAAACTAAGAAATGAAGCGGCTTGGGACTGGTTTAAAATATCAGTGAAATAACGTTAATGAACGTATCATGTTGACGTGCACAGTCATGCTTGCCTTTTAGGCCACTCACATACAGTGGCTGTGGGACCTCTCATGGTGTCTGAGGCAAATTGTTTCTCATTACAGCCAAAAGGAATGGAAAAGAAAATTGCATCTCAGGAGATTATTCTATTGCATTTTGACTCTGATTTCCAGTCCGCCCACATTACCAAGCTGTGTACTTCAAAAGAATGTTGGGAAACGAGCACAACTTGGGTGGATTGCTTTCTTTCTTTTCCCATCCAAAACATGTGGCCGGTTACACTGCAGCTAAGATTCACTGGTAGCTGCTGCCTTACATTGGTTTCAAGAAGCACAGACTGGAGCTTCTTGAGTAAAGACATTGACCAGTTTTATGATGGTCTGGTGCAGTGGTTGTGGTGGCAGGTCTTTAGCTAGTCTTGGTGCAAAAATCACTTTGCTGTTGATGGCAAACAGCACGAGGCATTACAAGCACGTTCCTGGTTATGGTGATTTTCACTATGTCCTCTCTTTCTTTGCAGAAGAAATCTGTGGAGAGGGGAAGTAAATCTCCCTCACTTGTACTTGACTTAATTAGTAGTTGGTCACAAAATAGCTTAATGTAATGAATAAGACTGTAGGGTCCTATTTCAGGTGTGAAACTGAGATTGCTTTGATAGATTGACAACCACGCATGGAAGAACCGACGGAACTAATTCCCCCAAGAGCCAAGTTGGACATCACGTTACTGTGTCATAGATAGGATAAAGGCAGAGAGTCTCCTTGCTGTTTCACGTACGTACTGGTCCATTGCTCTTCAAAGGGGTTTTGTTTATACCTGAATATTTAGCTTTCTTCGTACTGATGTTCTTACAAAGGTAGACCTGTGCAGAGTTTTGCCTTCCCTGCCATCAGACATTCTTGTTTTGGGCCCACATCTTCTAAGAGAGAAAACCTAATGGCAGTGAGGGGAATTTGAGTTGAGCAAGGATCTGAATAATGTAAAAGTACTCTATATTGTCTTATCATACAGCTTTCATACTCATTAGGAGGTGGTTTGGGGCTTGGTCAGGATTTTATGCTAGGTAAAGTTTTCAACACCTAAGCAGACGCATTGGTTCCAATTGTTAAGAGAAAATTCACAGTATGAGAACTTTCTTCTGTGTTTTGCACAGCTAGCTGCGTGCTGATCTCAAGTAGCAGTAGATACCAGCAAGTCCACTCAATCTTCATTGCACAGAAACACTTTTGCGAGCTACCTGGAGCTAACAATATGGGAGCGGTTGTCTGGTATTCTTTCCCTCCCCACATCCCAGATCCTGTGTGTTGATGAAAGAACAAAAGTGACCAAAAGTGTTCCGCTGTTAACTTCCTTTTCCTGAAGTTACTGGCTATTTGTTCTGACTATCAGTGACAAGAAAAGGCTGCCAGTGGGATGTTGTCAGACAATCAGTTCTACTGAAAGGTCAGATGGAAGTTAGTGCAGTGTCCAAGCCTTTTCTGTTTGATTAATAACTACAAATTTTTAAAAATAAATCCTACAAAATAATAAGAAATTATCATTTGCATAAAAACAAAAAAAAAAAAAGAGTGGCAGTTAGGAATTTGTGTTCGCACTGTGTTGCTCAGCCTTGCTTGATTGGCTTCTGTGTCAAGACTGTCCCATTTCCAGTCTGGGCCACTCCCAATGGGGACATTCTGTCTGCATTCACCACCCAGCGAGCGGCAGACTGGCAATGAGGTCCTCTGCCCTTCAGGGCGTGTCTAGCGGGTTCAGCTGGCTTTGTGCATCCTGAGCAGGTCTGGGCTACTGAAAACATGAAAAATGTTGGTTTCTGTAGTTGCTAACGTCTGGCCTTCCATGAATCTATTAAATTACACGGAAACAGAGTTCAATTTCTGTGTCATATGTGAAGCAATTCCGTGGAGCTCTGTAGGCAATATGGCTTCGTATTCATCTGTGACATCCTTTTCGTTCTGAACTGCGAAATCTACCCTTGGAATCTGCACTGTGATCCTGCTGCATCCTCTAGACATGGTGCTCAAGGACTCCTGAATAGGGAGGGGAAGGGAACATTGATGATGCTTAGCCAAATCACCAAAGTGAATGCTTCATTCGTGCCTCTTTCTTCAACACAAAATACAAATCAAAGTCTCCTGGAAAGCAAATGGGATATTTTAAAGAATATTTGAAGGCTTGGAGTGGCTGTTTGGGGATGGCTCATTTCATACCAGTTCATCCATAGCTCTCTTCAAGTCGCTCTTCATGGGTTTTGCTTTCTGTGATACTCTGCCCCTCGTTCAATGATGAGCCACAAGTTTTAACTTCCCAGTGCAGCTCCTTTTACACCAGTGACAGTGAACCTGGCAGTTATTGCTCTAATGCACCACGTGGCACTAGTTGTTCTTTTTGGCAATTGTGAACGCTACAGCCAATGCTGTTCTGCTCCTCCCAGCACAGTTTTGGCTGTCAAAGCAGCCAAATACACAATTCTTAGGGAATCCTGGGCAATAAGCAATTGAACTGTGCTGTCAGGTCACTGTGAATGCCTGTGACAAACGACTAGCCCACAGGCTGGATGAGGAATAGAGCCCCTTTGCAGTGCAATTTCCTCCAGCTTCATGATTTGGTTGTTAAATTTCCTACAGCAGACTGAGAGAATAGTTAACGTCTTCTTAATGCCTGGCTTTCTGAGGAGTTGCCTTGTGAACCCATGGCCCTTGTGGAAGATGTAGGGTGACTGGCCATCCCATCCCACCTAAATGAGACTTTCAGTAAATGTTTTTGGTAACTTGCATTGAATTTTCAAATGCATTGTTTTAGAGAGGAACTAGAGTTACTCTTAGATGATACTGACTAGTTATAAATTTAATACTAGCAACGAGATTATTGTAAATAGTGAGTGTGAGGAGTCTGCCTTGCAACATCTGAGTTCCTACAATAGTATTCTGGAATTTTCATGGTTGAAAGTCTCACGTATTTCTAAAGGATGTTCTCATTCAGGCATCCTTCTATTATTGCTGGCAGCTGTCATTGTTCATGGCTGGACAAAGAAGATTCACCGGTTTACTGGCATTTTTTCTGGACAATCTGTCAATATATTGCTTAAGAAAAGTCCAAAGTTGTTTTCTGAAGGAAACACCTGTTCTTAACAAAATGATTAAAAATGTCACAACTCTTGGTGTGAGGAAACCAAGGCTGTGCAAACGCCCTGGGTAAATTCATGCTGCACAATTGTATTTTAGCCTCCCAAATGAGACACTGTCATTCACTTTTCTCTGGTGTACAATGATTTTCTTTTGTTCCTTATGTCTTTGTGTTGTTGCCATATCACACTTGCCCTGCATAGCTTTGCTTGAAGACTTTTTTTCTCTGCAAGGTGCCTCTGATTTCGTTCTTTTTATTTTTTCCTTTTCAATTCACTTGCACCTTCCAGCAACGATTCACAAGGATGCAGTTGACTGCTTTTGTATGGGAAATGTTGGTCATGCTAGGAACTCGTGAAGAAGGGTGCACGCCTGTTCGGGTGTAGGACCCAGAATAGACTGCTCTAATGAACAGGAACTCACTCCAGTTGTTCACTAGTTCCCAGTCACTGGGGAAAGCAATCTGTGCCGTTGTTTGAAGGCTCAAGTCCATCACCGATACACAGTTCCAGGAGGTATGTCAGTCTCAGATTAAGCCTGCTGGAGGTAGCCTAAGCTTTATAGCTTCTCATTGCGCTGTTTTGCAGATATCGATGAGTGTGCCTTACAGACCCACACCTGTTGGAACAACTCAGCTTGCGTGAACCTGCCAGGAGGGTTTGACTGCCTCTGCCCGTCTGGACCGTCTTGCACTGGAGACTGTCTCCATGAGGGCGGCTTCAAGCGAAATGGACAGGTGTGGACCCTGAGGGAGGACAGATGCTCCATTTGTTCCTGCAAGGTGAGATCCAGCTGGTCTGAGTTCCAGGAGTCCTTTCATTCTCTGGGCTTATGTCAGCAGCCCGGTGGCGCAATGCCGCCAGGGCTGGCAGGAATCCAGACGTACGCCCGAGGCGCTGAGGCAAAAGGTCTGCTCTGCTGTGGGCACTGGAGGTCTGAGGGGGAAATTCTTTTGAAAAGTCTTCATTTTTTTTCTTATTTTGTGCAACCACGGACACAGGCGAACAGTGGCTAACCCTGCTTGGGGCGCGCCTGGAGGACAGGCTTGCGTTGTGCTTCAGCAGGATGCGCAGGGGATCAGCACGCTTCCTAGACATGCTGGAAACTGTTTACAGATCCTCTCTCGCATGAATATGCGTCCGTCGCGACAGCTACTGCAGGCAGGAACCTTCCAGTTTGTGGTGTTTGCCTTCACTTGCAATACAGGTGAATAAGCTGGGTGAGGAGGAAAGTCTGCGTGCAAGTCAAAGAGTCAGAAAGCCTAGCAGCAGGCTCTTTAGTTCCTCGAGTAAAGAAGTGGGGAGGCCAGCTTTCTCCTCTCACAGTTTGACTGTGTTGGCAGCTCTGCCACCTGAACAGTGCAGCTCTCTCTGCGCCTCTGGAGAATCCAGGCACAATGTGAAGAGGTTAATGGTTTAGTTTGTTGGTTCCCCACCATGACTGGATATTACCAGTTCTTTTCCAAGTGTTATAACCAAATGTTTAACTCTTCCTTCTTAATTTTCACTACAAGAGGAATGCTGTGAAGAATGTCTGAAATCCATCAGTCTGGCAAATGGTTGGTCTTTTTCAGCCACTTTGGTTTGATGCGTGTGTTCATAACGCTGGCAAAAGCCATTCCTAGACTCAGCAGAGAGGTGCTGGCTCAACTGTAAGTACAGCAAGGTTTTGCCCACTGTGAAAAGCTGATGTGACTTTGAGAGTCCCCATGTCTTGATGCTTATGAGCCAGAGAAGCATTAGAAGATCAAGGAGAGCAAGGGAGAGTGTTGTTTTAAAGTTGCAGGGAGCTGAAAGCCTCATTTCCATATTGTTATAATGTAGGGAAAATTAAGGCTTTTGAGGGAGTAGAACCTCAAAGTACAGGTCTGGGCTCGTTAGTTCCTGTAGTTTTCCTTCAAGTAGCCTCAAGGTCCCTAAAACTTCTCCCTTCAGGAGCTGACGTGTACAACTCCACAGAACATATATCAGGCTTTCATTGTAATCTTGAGGAACTGAGTGGCTGGCGAAAGGATCCCCACTCCATAGACTAACAGCTTAACACATGTGAGAACATCTGGTCTGCCTTTCTGGAATGACAACTGTTGGTGTTCCCATTTCAGATTGCTCAGAATTGTTCCACTGGCCGTTTCTCATTGCACTTGTTTCTTGTGTCGAAAGCTCTTGCTGCCATGTGAGAAGGTACCAAGTGGTTAACTGGAGCAGAGATATTTTCCACTAAGCCTGCCAGCGCGCACTGCTGTGGCTATGGCTCGTCCCTTATATCTTTCCCAACTTCCAGTTTTCTCCGCTGTGAATTAACGTTTGCATTTTGTGTCACTCCAGTGGCTGCCTGTTTCAAGAGCCAAACTCTTGTCTGTGTAACAGGGAAACCGAGTCCTCCTCTGTCATATCCCAGGCAGTTTCCACTCAGAGTTTATTGCAGTATGTTGTTGAAAACAATTTCACCAGTTGTGATAGGGCCCGGCACAGCAGACTGCTCCTCAGTCCTGCTGCAGGACTCTCCTTTTCATGCGGTGGCACCGAGAGCTGGCCCTGACTGGCCCTTCAGCAGCCTGCAGTTTTCAGTGAAGGAAAGAGCAGAGAGTAAGGAAATCATTCCTTACACTTCTTGCTCCAACTCTGAAGTAATCCCCTCTGTTCTATCTAGGAAACAAATCAACATTTACCATAGAAAATTATGTGCTTTCTTTTGGCTTTTTTTTGTTACAATTATTTGAGGAGAGGTTGGATGGATCTGTGTTGTGCGTTGGCTGGGACACACAGATCCCATCCTGAAAGTATTTTAACCTAAAGTCTGGTGCAAAGGAGATGAAATCACTTACTTGTCCTTGAAGTTACTTGCTCTTATTTGTGAAGCAGGATAATCTGGGATATAAGAAATTCTGTTACTTTAGTATAATGAAGAAAATTGTCATTCTTGAAGCACTGGGGATAGTCACAGTGTTTCATCAGATCAGATTGTTCACTTGAATGGACATAAGGTTTACAAAAACCACATATTCTCAAAGCTGTAAATGAATGCAGTGCCCTAAGTGTGCTGGATGTGGGTTCTGCAAGCATCGTCCTGAATTCCTGTGGGTTTAATACACAATCAAATTTGAGACTGGTACAAGTTTGAAGGGGACTGTGGAGCTGTTGCTCTCTGCCGTGAAAAATCTAAGCCTGGCTGTATTGGTCTGGCTGTACCTGGGCTTTGGAGTCTGCCCTCTGCTTCAGACAGCCCTCCATTTCCAGCATGGAAAAGCACTGGGAACAGGGGGTATGTGCCAAGGTGAAGTGTATTCCTGAGGGTGAGGGCAGTTTGGCGGTGTGGTTTCTGCAGGATCCAATTTCTGCCCAAGCTGGCTCTGGGGCTCTGTGAACATGTAGACTTTTCCAGCAGTTCCCTGTCCAGTTTTCCTTCAGTAAGAAAAATTTCGTGTCCTTATGCTTCTGAAGGATGTAGAACAGATATGGTGAGGCACATGGGGAGAGGCACGGACAAGATGCTGTGTGTCACTACACACCAAAAATCCCCAGCTGCTGTCTCAGCGATATTACAGGTTTGCAAAGCTGCAAGTGAAACCTTGGAGTTCAGCTGCCGTACAGGGGTAAAAATGTTTTGGAAAAGCATGGGGCTGGTGAGGTTGTAGATAGAACACAGGTGCGTAACAAAGACAGACAGTAGCATTGTGTTATGTTTAGCGGGAGTTCACTGGCAAAATCCTTAGGTTTTGCGAGTGTTCTCGCCAGTAAAAGGTTGGCTGCTCCCCAGAGGCAGAAGAGCAGGGACCAGGGATGCACACAACTTCCAGCACTGTCACCTGCTGAAAGGAGAGTTTGGAGACTGAACTGAAAAGCTTGGAAACAGAACTGGGACTAATCAGACAGGTTACTGTTAGTCATTATCAATCAGCCCCACGTGCCTAGGGCTAGTCAGTCTGGCAAAGCTGTTGTCACTACAGGGGGTTAGCCCAGGTGAACTTTAGAGGTCCCTTCCCACTCAGACCAGTCTAGGATAAGTCCATTTAGCTTTAAGCTGGGGCACAGTAGATTGAGATGCAGAACAGTCACTGGTGAATTCAAAGTGAGGAATCACTAGTGCTGCTGTGACTTTCTCGTGCTTCTAGGGAGTTCACAGGACACACTTAATTTCAGTTTACTTACGGAAGTGATTTTCTTCACAGTGATGCAGTCAATCAAAATCGTGCTAACAAATATAATAAGTATTGGACTGGCAACTGCTGGAGGAGTCCATTGATGGAACCAATGAGATATGAAATTGCTTCCCTATTATTGCGTCTGAAATCCTGATTTCTTTTCCATTCCATTAGCTGGAGACGGGTAACCCACATTTCCGGATTTGGACAGTATTGGATCCGTGCCCTGATGGAGGGGGGGGCAGTTAGTGGTGTTGGAGGTGTCGCTAACAACTGGCAGGATCCAGTCCTTTTGGTGCTAACACCAAGTGCATTAAGAACTCGGTGTTCCCTGGTGTGCCAAAGATGTGCCCTTTGTACGACCCTGTGACCTTACCCAGGTCGCTGCTGCCTCCCAATTCCTGGCTGACATGAGGGCAATTTGTCCTTGCAGGATGGGAGGATTTTCTGTCGGAGGACAGCCTGTGACTGCAAGAACCCCAGCGCTGATCTATTCTGCTGCCCAGAGTGCGACACTCGCATCACTAGCCAGTGCCTCGACCAAACTGGGCACAAGCTCTACCGCAGCGGGGACAACTGGACCTACAGCTGTCAGCAGTGTCGCTGCCTGGTATGGGTGAAGTATTTTGGAAGACAGCATTCTGATTTTTAGAAAAGCATACCTGGAGCCAGGCTTTTGGCTTTCTCCTAAGGTGCTTTTCAGACTGGGAATGTTGACAAAGCACTGAGAGAACACCAGAGAACTGAAAACTACCCCATCGGTTTCCTTCTTACTGTAGAATAAGTAGATCTAATGGATGAAAAGAAAAGCATGATCGAAGCTCGGTAACCTTGAGATTATCTTAACTTCAGCAGTAGTCTGTCTTTGAGACCTTTAATAGGATTGTCTGATCTATAAATGACTACAGTATTTTTATGCATGTGATGGATTTGGTTGGAGGAGTTTCAGCTTTTAACTGCAGCAGAGGCTGTATCTATCCTACCAAAACGGACGGGGCAATCCTTGGTGCTCGTTGAGCAGACGCTGGGAAAACAGAGTGCTGGTGCCACATGAGGGATTAGCAGAATTTACCCAGAAAAAAGAAGGATAAAGAAAACTGGAATTACTAGACAAACATGTCAAGTAAAACGCATTTATTTTCTCATTAGATACTGTAGATTATTTCCCTAAAGCTTTAAGTTTTTCAGAGATATACTAATTAGTGCAGCAATGAACTTCATTAAAATTATCAGTTATCCATTTGTAGCTGTCTGTGCAGCATCGTCTTTATACACAATATTAATCAAGAGGTGTCTAAGCATCAGGAAACAAATTACATCCAAAGCCAAGTTGCTGTTAGGAGATAATTATCCATAATGTACAGCAATGAGTATTGTGTTTTGTATTCTCCTAAGATACATTTCCTAATGTTTACAAAACACCAGCAGGAAGCGCTTGCAGCCAGCAGCAATGGCATGTAGTAGATGTGACATGTTCTACAAGGGATGTGGAGCTTGTGGCTAGCAGTTCTTTGCCTGATTTAACACATAGAGCTAAAAGACAGCGATGCCCTGAATAAGTGCTGCACGGCAGGTTGCGTTCAGGGTGGGATGTTTTCAGCATCTGAAGTGCTCACGGATTGGCAGCCCTTCGCAGGTTACGTTTAGACACGTACAGCAGGCGCTCTGTGGAAGTGACCTGGTGTTCTGTCTTCTCCATACTTCTGTCTACTAAACTGCTCTTTTAGCAAAGCTAAATAATAAAATGGCTCGGTGGGATGTAACGTACTGCTCTAACAATTCCTTTAGGAGCTGACAGTAAAATCAATTTTGGCTGTTGCTGGTTAGATCAATGTTCAGGACTTCTCAAACATACCAGCCTTGCTTCTGTTGGCAGTGCTAATTTTCTGTTTAAACTGTTGCTGTGATCCCACAGAGATGTTTATGTGACCCAGCATAGAAAGACTGCCCAAGTCTGTAAGGTGATCACTGCAAAAATTATAGGTTATGGAAAACACTGGAACCCAATATTTAGTGCTGTCTTTGAAATCATTAAAGAACTCAAGTTCCCGTTTTACGATGATGACAGTGCTGTTGACAGTGTCAGTTTGCTAGTCTGCTCAGTATTAGAACATATCTGATCAGCCAAACAGAGCTGATCGTAGAATCACAGAATCATCAGGGACTGGAAGGGACCTTGAAAGATCATCTAGTCCAATCCCCCTGCCACAGCAGGATCACCTAGACCAAGTTAAAAAGGAACACATCCAGGCAGGTCTTAAATATCTCCAGAGAAGGAGACTCCACAATCACCCTGGGCAGCCTGTTCCAGTGCTCTGTCACCCTCACTGGGAAGAAGTTCCTTCTCATATTTATATGAAACCTCCTATGTTCCAGCTCACACCCATTGCCCCTCATCCTATCACTAGATGACACTGAGAAGAGCCTGGCTCCATCCTCCTGATACCCACCTGTGGTGGGTTCAGGACCACAATTCAATATCAAAGAAAGGAAAGCAAAGCAGTGAGGTCTCAATGGCATCTCAGATAAAATTCACCAGACAATCGATGGCTTAGGGAAACTCCAGAAAGGTTTATTAACACTCTAACTATATACANGGCGGCAGCACCGCGCCACCGCGGTGGGGGCGGCGGCACCGCGCCACCGCGGTGGGGGCGTCGGGTCTGGGGCCGCGACGCGGCAGCGGAGAAGCCGTGATGCGGTGGGACCGCACACCTGCGGCAAAGTTGCGGCCGGGGTCGCTTCCAGACCCCGCGGCGGCAGGTGCCCGCCGGCGGAGGGGTCAGGCTGGGCTGCAGCTGGTTAGGGAGCCGCGGCAGGTCGCTCCTCAGAGCCTCAGTCCTCACCCGAGCTGCGGTTCACACGCCCCTACCACCGCCCGTTCCCGGGGCGGTGGGGGGGGTGCTCCCTTTCAGGGCCACAGCCCCCTAAAAAAGGGCGCGAAACAAAGACCCTGCCCTGGTTTTTTATAGGCTCCCCCTAGCCCGCCTTTCAAGGGCAAGTCTCAGGACAGACGCTTCCGGGAAAGGGTCCTGTGACCTGTGCAACTCCCCAAGAGGTCCCCGAGAACACAACACAACTTTTCTGCCTCATGAAAGCATTTCTAAAAGTTCTGACAGTTCTCAAATTGCAACACCACTCTTCAAATATTTGTAGACATTGATGAGGTCACCCTTCAGTCTCCTCTTCTCCAAGCTAAAGAGACCCAGCTCCCTCAGCCTCTCCTCAGAAGGGAGGTGCTCCACCTCCTTCATCATCCTGATTGCTCTACGCTGGACTCTCTCCAGCAGCTCCACATCCCTCTTGAACTGAGGAGCCCACAACTGGACACAATACTCCAGGTGTGGGCTCACCAGTGCAGAGTAGAGGGGGAGAAGAACCTCTCTTGATTTGCCAACCACCCCCGTTCTGGTCCACCCCAGGATGCTGTTGGCCCTCTTGGCCAAAAGAGGGGGACACTGCTGGCTCATAGTCATCCTGCTGTCCACCAGGACCCCAGATCCCTTTCTCCTACACTTCTCTCCAACAGCTCAGTCCCCAGTCTATACTGATATTTGGGGTTGTTCTTTCCCAGATGTCAGACTCTACACTTACCCTTGTTATACTTCATTAAATTTCTCCCTGCCCAGCACTCCAGCCTGTCCAGATCTCGCTGAACGGCAGCACAGTCTGCGGGGTATCGGCGACACCACCCAGCTTTATGTCATCAGCAAACTTGCTGACAGTGCATGCCAATCCCTCATCCAAGTCATCAATGAATAGATTGAACAGGACCGGTCCCAGCACTGACCCCTGGGGCACTCCACTAGATACAGGCCTCCAACCAGACTCTGTACCACTGACCACCACTCTCTGGCTTCTGTCCTGCAGCCAGTTCACGATCCACCTCACTACCTGATCATCCAGGCCACACTGCCTCAGTGTGGCTGTGAGGATGCTGTGGGAGACTGTGTCAAATGCCTTACTGAAGTTGAGATAGACCACGTCCACCACTCTGCCATTGTCTGTCCACCTGGTTATCAATAAGTTGATTTCAGTTTTGACAAAATAAAATTTTTCTAATAAATGGGATGCAAAGTTTCTTGGTAGCTACCAAATGACAGGGAATTCAGTGAGCTTTTCTTCCATTTGTACAGGAAGGAGAGGTGGATTGTTGGCCACTGCTGTGCCCAAATCTAAACTGCGAGTACACAGCCATCTCAGAAGGAGAGTGCTGTCCCCACTGTGTCAGTGACCCCTGCCTGGCTGACAACATCACCTATGACATCAGGAGAACCTGTCTAGATGGCTATGGAATCACAAGACTTAGTGGTGCCGTATGGACAATGATGGGATCTCCTTGTACAACCTGCAAATGCAAGGTACGATGGGCATGGAAATGTGTGTTGCTGCATAAAGCCAGGGTCAGTCTCTGCCCTTGGAAGCTCGCGTTGAGGTAGCAGGGAGGTAAATGAGACCTGAGAGCAGGAGCCTACAGGAACACCACAAAGACTTTTGTGCTTTGCAGGGTGGGAACAAAACAGTTGTGCTTGATGGAAATGTCGAGCGCAGAGATGTAATTATCCTAGAGCAGCTGGTGGGCAGGGTGTTGAAGATCCCGTCGGGCATTCTCAGTATGGGACTGGGCTGATGTTTTAGTAATTGCTTCATGTGGGTGTCCATGAAAATGCGTTTTGCAGAGCTGATAAGCAGAGGCAAAAGCAATAGTAAAAGTTTCACCTGGGAGTGCACAAGGAGAAACACATTGCAGCTCTGAGATGAAGGCGCTCCCACAACAGAGTGGGAAGGGAAGGGATGGGAAGGGAGTGTCACGGTTTCTGTTCCCTGATCTCATCAAGATATATTTAATCCAGTGGCTCTGATGCAGAAGTGCAGTCTGTCTCCGTTGCTCCATGCAGGGATGACCCCACTGTGCTAATATCAGAATTATGAAAATGTTGTTTTGGGTTCTGTGAAATGCTCTTCTGTTCCCTGTGGGAAACCAGGCTGTTGCTCCAGGGCTTTAAATTATCGAAGGTGGCTTTTCTGCCATTCTGTAGAGTTTTTTCCTGTTGCTTTGTGTTGGATTTAAAAACAGGGGAAAAAAATTGCTCATGCGGGGTTTGGTGGTTTGATGGCTGCTGTGGCTCGTTGTTACAGTAGATAATTTTCTAAATGACTGGGTGGTGGAGGCAGATGTGTGTTCCCCCCATATAGCTGTCGTTAATCAGGAATCTGAGCTATCTGCCTATTGCAATCAGAAAGCTTCTCTGCATGCATCACATCAAGACTCCATTAACTTTCTTACATGGGAGAGAGATCCAATCATCCCTGTTGCCATTGCTGCTCTGTATTTTATTATGGAGACCACCGAGTCTTTTGCACCCATGTTTCTAGCTCGCGTGTGGTTCCACCTAGTTCCATGCTATCTGACGGTCAGCCTCCTCAAAAAGCCACCGCGTTTGGGACACCTTGGTATGGTGGCTCAAGCAGATTTTTGTATGTGATGGCTGTGCCAGAGATGCATCTGTCTATCTCAGCATGCCACCAGCCCCTTTTCTCTTTGTAACCTGTTCTGTGGAGCTGACTGACGCCTGCTTGTTTGTCTGTGCAGAACGGGAACGTCTGCTGCTCGGTGGATGTAGAGTGTCTCAACAATAACTGATGTAGTCAGAGCGGACTGTGCCAAGGGAGGAAAACCGATGACGTAGTCACCTGAAATGAAGTCGTATGCATTGGCATTTTATACAACAGACAATTACCAAAGTCTCCACACGAGGAAGATATTTGGGAGTTGCCTTGGGGACCTGTCACTATGCTCATCCTCTCTAGCCTTGTCTGGGTGACCTGCGGTACAGCACATAGAAGTCGGTGGTTGTTCAAAGTTTTCAGTGTTGTAAATGACACACTCTTCCTGTCGAGACATTTGCAGACACGTTTGAATTATCTCATGGTTAAACTATTGCTGTGTTTTGTTTTAATTTGTGTATTGACAACACGATAGAGTTCAGCTCTTCTTATTTTGACTCTAGATTTTACAAATACAACAGCCTGTTGTGGATTTGTCCCATGATGTCACATACTTAGTTCCAAGGTCCCTGTCGAATGTATTTATGAAAATATGTATGTATGTACAGTCAGATCGCATAGTACTTATAGCTCACAGCTGTCCAACACCTTCAAGCATTCAAAGGTATATTTGACTGGACAGAATGAAATGATCCAAATAAGCTTGTCTTAAAAATTTGTAAAATGAGTTGCCATGAACGTAATGAAATGGCAAAAAAAAAAGCACTTTCTTCTTCTTCTTCTTCTTCTTCACGCCCAGCCAGCAGCAAGGCCCCTACACTGAGGAAAGAAACTAAAACCACTCTCCACTGCCAGCTCTACACATGTTCAGGAGAAAATAATCCGTCATTATCTGTGTTGCAAGGGAGACTGCAAGTGCTGGAAAAGGGTGTAATCCATCCAGATTGCAGTGTCAGAACATCCTGAGACCCTTGAGGTGACATAACTGAAGTTGAGTGGTTTGCTCTCACTTGTAGCTGCACTGACGAGTCCAGGGTTTCTCCTCGTTTTGCATTTACAGCCTGTCTGCCAGGCTCAGTCACTGCTCCCACAGTGACAACGCGCAGAAGTACCTGTACCAGCAGCAAGCAGGACAGAAGACCTCAGCATTTGTTAGCTCTTTTTAGCCAGGTGACAGCTCATAAATAAATTCTCTTTCTTCGTGCTTTATGAGATTAAAAAATACTTCATTTTGAACGTGCAGTGCACACGGCCTTGGTTGCCACCTGAGCTTGGCCAGAAGTACAAATTAAAACTCTTAGCCCTCTGTTGAGGTTAGGGTTTAGGCTTCTTTGCAGCTAATGTCTTCTTCTTTTTCCAGGAGGCTAGGAAGTTTGTGGCATTAGAGCAGGAATATCTTTCTTTGGCGATGGCACCTGCAGCTTCAGCGTCACCTTGTCAGTGTGCTGGTGTGTTTCCTTCTGCTCATTTGTGCAGTGTTTTCTGCTTTACATTTACTTAATGAAACACACGGGAACAGAGTACAGAGCTAAGGATAGTGGCTACAGTTTGGGAAGTCCACTTGTAGTAGTCCACTTGGGAAGACTTTTGTAGTTCCGTGCAGAAAACGTGGAACTAGTTAGTAAGAATGACGTGTGACTACACAGTGAAGAAAAGTGAGCAGCTTTTTCCATGAGGTACTTCTGTGTTTCCTATAAGGGGACAGTGGCAAAACGAAACCACATTAACTGCAGCCACTCAAACAACTTCATTCCCAGTTTGTTATCAGGATTTGCTTTATCTAACAGGTTGGTGTGGCAAAGTCGAATTTGTGTCCTTAAAATGCCCCATTACTTTCAGCTCCTGGTGTATTGACTATATCGCCCTAAGGACTGTATAATAAGGGAAACAGTTGTGTTTTATATGATACTGCAAGGATGTTTGTAAACCATAGCATCAGCTCATTTTGTAGATCACATTGTAAAACCCAATGGTAATTCGGCTGGATGAGAGATCCAGTGGGCTGAGATATAAAGGGGAGCGATTTAAAACCTGTGGGCATCTGAATAAACTCCTATGTACAGATTGCTTTCCCTGGTTTTGTTAGCAGAGTCTTACGGCACCAGTCACTGTCCTTTCCAGAGCCAAACGTGTGGTGTTGCTACAAGGAAAAAGAGTGCTTGCCCATGAACACAGCATCAGAGTTGTAAGCCCTGCTTCTCTTATGTGTCCTTGCTCAGACAAGGTTCTATATTTGTCTGTCACAAACACCAGTTTCTGAAGCTCTGGGGATGGGGATTAAAGACAGGGCAGGCCCTGAGAACCATTTTGCCCCGTTACCTTGTACTAGCGAAGCCCTTTGCCAGGGGCTCTCTGGAAGCTCCAGACCTTGTCAGGACCATAGTCAGGAGGAGCACAGGAGCTCACATGTTTCTGCTGCAAAGACCAGCTTTCTTCTGGAACTCAAATGCAGATGAATTCCATGAACCCCTCGCCGAGCACTTTGTACAGCATTATGTGTCCTTATCTCCAGAGGAGCGCGGCTTGGCTTGTTTACACGTCGCACAAAATCGACACCGACCTGACGGTTGTGTCGGGGTTTGAGCAGCTCCCCTGACGGCAATGAACTTTTTTTTCGAAGCAGTTCGATCGCTGGTCACATCACAGGTTCCTCCAGGGCTCCCAGCAGCCATAGCCCAAAGAGCTCGAGGAGCACAGTGAGGAAATGTAATTTGCTCTGGTCCTCTGTGATCAGGGTAAGTACCTCCAAAACCTCTTTTGTCCTGGGATTCCCTATTGGGCACTAAGTGAAAACGCTACAAAAAAACAGCGAGACAGACCTTCTCTCTACTCGGGAGATAAGAACAGTAGGATTAATATGAGGAGGAGGAGGACTGCCAGTGTAACTTCTGTGACAGGATACCTGCTGCTGGTTAAGGGGCTTGGTCAAAACCCCCACTGTAGGCAGTTTGAATTCTGTAGCTGTTTCCCATTTATCTGTCATGGAAAGGGATATTTTCCTTTGCAGGTAGCATTCCTAATAATCATACAAAATCATAATAATAATAATGTAGTACTGTAAATAAATAATCAGAGAAATAAACGCATCAGACGCAGCAAATGAAAATTCCAGCTCCTGTTAAACATCTTTGCCTCCAGCTTTCGGCCAGAAGCCTAGCCTGGGCACTAGACCCGAACCCTGTGTTGTGTTTTGTGAGGGAAGTGACTTCTCGGCTCTGCTGCCTGGGTCCTTTGCAAACCCACCTGCCGACATAAAGCAAGTATCTGTGTCCTGGGGTCATGGCCCACCCTGAGCCACACTGGTCACTGTGAAAGGTTGAAGAAAATCCAACCTACGCCCCACGCGTGCCGAACAACATCTGCCTCACTTCTCGGCAAAGTGCAGGATGCTGATTTGTGTCTTGGTGCTGCCCCAGAGGCCTGCGTGCCACTCTCCGGTAGTGAAGCAGCTTCTCCCGAGGACTGTCAGCAAGGTACAACTGTGCGCAGCTGTCCATTGTCAAAATCTCTTTGTTTGTCCTTGCGACCCGATCAAAATGTCACGCCCTTGTTTTTTCTGTTCGCACAGTCGTGTCTTACCGAACCCAGGGTAAAGTGTCGGGAGAGGTTGCACAGATGGTGCCGTGGACGGCAACACAATTAACTCAGAACTCCTATGAGCAGGATGGAAGTGTCTCACGTCTAATTGTGCTTACATAATCATCGTTACTGGAGGGATTTCAAAAGAGTCTCCTGACACAGGCTGATGTGAAATTTTAAGTGAGTGTTATGATAAGATGTAATTGTTTGAGGAACGTGCTCTGCCATCAGAGCTACGTGCCTGCCAACGAGCTATTGTTCTTTTTAAAGCAGAGCTTTTGATCTTCTGGTCTCATTAAAAATTCAAACCAGCGTAAGGAAAACGCATAGTGGTATAAAAGCAAAACAGCCAAGATGTCCTTCTTCCCCACCTACTCTTCTTTGGCCTCATGGGGACAGTCTGCTCCTGTGCTCTTAAGACTTCCCTCCTGAAGTATGTCATAGAATCATAGAGTCATTAGGGATTGGAAGAGACCTTGAAAGATCATCGAGTCCAATCCCCCTGACACAGCAGGATCACCTAGACCAAGTCAAACAGGAACACATCCAGGCAAGTCTTAAACATCTCCAGTGAAGAAGACTCCACAACCACCCTGGGCAGCCTGTTCCAGTGCTCCGTCAACCTTACTGGGACAAAGTTCCTTCTCATGTTGATGTGGAACTTCCTATGTTCAGACTTACAACCGTTGTCCCTCGTCCTATCACTAGATGACACTGAGAATGGCCTGGCTCCATCCTCCTGACATCCACCCTTCACATATTTATAGACATTAATGTGGTCACCCCTCAGTCTCCTCTTCTCCAAGCTAAAGAGACCCGGCTCCCTCAGCCTCTCCTCAGAAGGGAGGGGCTCCACCTCCTTTATCATCCTCATTGCCCTACGCTGGACTCTCTCTGTATTAAAGAGCCTCATAACAATCATGATTAAAATATACTATGCTTAGAGGAAATAACATTACATTTTGAAGAAAGAATACCTTCAATTTTTGGAAGTGTGTGTTTGCTGTGGATCCGAAGCTGTACACATGAAGGCTTCACAAGAGCAGGGCTGGGTTGCTGGGTTTCTGTTCTGAAAGTACATGAAAAATGGAAAGCTTCTTTAACAAACATATTCATTATAGTTCTGATCAAAATGTTCCTGTGCGACTTGGTCTAGGTGGTCCTGCTCTGGCAAGGGGATTGCACTAGATAATCCTTCGAGGTCCCTTCCAATCCCTGATGTTCTGTGACTCTGTGAAAATCAATGAAAACAGTTTAACTCTACTCTCTGAATTAGAAGTAACTATTATATCATCAGCAGTTTTCCCATTTACCCCGATGCTTCTGAACACTTACTGGATGTTCAGATGCCTTGAGTTTGCTGTACAGTTAACTAAGTAGACGTAATAAATTTCATTATTACAACTTAATGATTGGAAGTGTGCTTCAGTTATTTTCTATTACAGGCTTGCTTTCTTCTTGAAGTACCTGGGAACTTTATGCAAAGATAGATGATTGTTGATTTTAATCTGATTTGCCCTACTTAGTTGACGTTGTTGCAAAACTCAGCTAATGCTGGGAAATTTGATGCTTAACTTGCTGTTTAACAGTATATCTCTGAGTAGGGTCAACTTAGAGTCATAGAATCATTAGGGATTCATAGAATCATTAGGGATTCATAGAATCATAGAATCACTGCGGATTGGAAGGGGCCTTGAAAGATCATCCAGTCCAATCCCCCTGATCACCTAAACCAAGTCACACAGGAACACATCTAGGTAGGCCTTGAACATCTCCAGTGAAGGAGACTCAACAACCATGCTGGGCAGCCTGTTCTAGTGCTCCGTCACCCTCACTGTAAAGAACTTCCTTCTCAGGTTGATGTGGAACCTTCTGTGTTCCACTTACAACCATTGCCCCTTGTCCTATCACTACATGACACTGAGAATAGCCCAGATCCTTCCTCCTGACACCCACCCCTCAAATATTTATAGATATTAAAGAGGTCACCCCTCAGTCTCCTCCAAGGTAAAGAGACACAGCTCTCTCAGCCTCTCCTCAGAAGGGAGGTGCTCCACCTCCTTCATCATCTTTGTTGCCCTACGCTGGACTCTCTCCAGCAGCTCCACATCCCTCTTGAACTGAGGAGCCCACAACTGGACACAAGACTCCAGGTGTGGTCTCACCAGGGCAGAGTAGAGGGGGAGAAGAACCTCTCTTGATCTGCTAACTACCCCCCTTCTGATCCACCCCAGGATGCTGTTGACCCTCTTGGCCACAAGAGCACATTGCTGGCTCATGGCCATCCTGCTGGCCACCAGGACCCCCAGATCCCTTTCTCCTTCACTACTCTCCAACAGGTCAGTCCCCAGTCTATACTGGTACCTGGGGTTGTTCTTTCCCAGATGTAAGACTCTGCACTTACTCTTGTTATACCTTGTTAAATTTTCTCAGCCCAGGTCTCCAGCCTGTCCAGATCTCACTGAATGACAGCACAGTCTGCAGGGGTGTTGGCAACACTCCTCTACCTTTTAGGGGAGCCTCCCAAGGCTGATTGGTCAATCAGTCTCCTGAACAGATTGAAGTTCGCCCTCTGGAAGTCTAAGGTAAGGGTTTCACTAGTCCCTCTCCTTGTTTTTCCAAGGATTGAAAACTCAATCCATTCATGATCACTGTGCCCCAGGCAACCTCCAACCTTCACTTCTGTTCACAAGAAACTGGTCCAAGAGGGCACTTGCCATGGTTGGCCCCCTCACCAGGAAGTTCTCTTCCACACACTTCAGGTCA
Source organism: Rhinopomastus cyanomelas (assembly GCA_013400115.1). Classification (NCBI taxonomy): domain Eukaryota; kingdom Metazoa; phylum Chordata; class Aves; order Bucerotiformes; family Rhinopomastidae; genus Rhinopomastus; species Rhinopomastus cyanomelas. Next base: position 60,146 of record VXBP01003836.1, read on the forward strand.
CTGAATTATGTTCACGTAAACACTGACTTTGAGGGTTAGCTCCTACCTGTTAAGATAAAGGTTAAGGAAAACTGAAAATGTATTTTAAAACCACGTGTGCAGCTGTAAAGATGGTTTTTCATCCCAACCACAGGTTTGGCCACTTACTCGTATTAAATCGTTAGCTGATGAGATCACAGCTGCATACCCTGATTCTGTGATTTGCAGGGTGGGCGACATCTTTGAGCACCAGGTACGTGCTGCATGAAGACACCCTGACAAGCAGAAGCCAGTGTGAACTTGAACATGCTTCACTGTTTTCCTACGGTGCTGCACAACAGTTCTTTGGGGAGCGGTTGGGCTGCTGTGAAATGCTGTTTCACTGGCACTTTTGCTCCGCTCTCACACGTGAACAGGTGTGGGGGTGTGAGGAGGTAGGTGCCGAGGGCACAATGTGCTGAGGGTGTGGAGGAGGCCCTCAAAGTCGTTAGCAGCCATCACATGTGGTTGCCTCTTGATGGGTGAAGCAGAGCAGAGCAACAAGTTTGATTCCTCCCCCTTTTGCCTCCCTGCACCAAAACTGGGAGTGTTTGGCAGGTGTCTTCGGACATGCCATGTTCTTGGGAACATCGGACATGCCAGGACAGATGTGTTTTCCTCCGCCTGCGACACCATCCAGGACTGGGCTGAGGAGGATCTGGGTACTGGTTGGAAAAGAATGACACAGTTAAATGCACAACCAAGAATCCTTACCTCAGCAGGTTAGTTACTGATGTCAGCAGTCTGTCGTCTTGTGCATTTGGAAGTATTTTAGTTCTACCTAGAGTTGCAGAGCGACTGACTACTTAGCCGGTGCCTGTTCCCTTCTTTACAGCTGATTCTTCTCTTGAGTCTTTTGCTGATCTCTCGGGCCTTCCTGAGCCTTTCTCAGCCACTGCTGGCTTAGAGCGTGGTTAGAGCCTGAACAAAGCACAAGGAAACTAAGCCAAAGAAGTATGAATTAGGTATGTGCCTGTAGTAAGAGGAAGCTGGGAACCATTGCTGGTTGTGTTTTTTCATTCAAAGGTCACTTTTTAAAAGATCCTAGTCCAGCTGGAGCTAATGTGTGGTCCACACCTCAGTCTCTGCTGCTGCTAATGCAGCCAGACCAGTTACCTCATGTTCAGGAGTATCACCTTCCTGTTTTAATAACATCTCACTTAAGTACTTGGTCTCTGAGGAAACAAAGAAGCTATATCTCTGCCGTTTGGAAGGACAGCTCCAGGCTGTCACTGACCAGGGTCCAGTCCAGGATCCTCAGAACTGCACCAGCAGTCTCTGCAGATGCATTTGGTTAGCCATAGCATTGCAGCCAGGTCGATAGGCACAGAGAGGAGAGGTGGGAGAGCCCGGAACTGATTGCACTCGCCCACCAACTCAACAAAGCTTCAGGCATTCCCAGATGCAGCGACTTGCAGGACAGTGTGAATCATGATGCTGGCTGCAGTCCCACGTGCCTGCAGCACTCAGAGGGGTTGGGCTGCAGGTTCTCCTTCTCTGAGCATTGCTCAGTGCGAACGTTTAAAGCTATTTCCCTTCCTGGAGGAAGGCACCATTGTAAGCGCATGGGATTGTCGTGCGCACGCACACAGACGTCCTCTGCTGTTGGGGAAATAGCAACATTGTCCCTGTGGCCCTTCCACTGCCGAGAACACATCTCATCCTGTGTCACTAGTCAGCGTCTGAGAGGTTACTTTCTGAGTAAGCTGTCCAGAGTAAGTAATGCTATCGCAAGTGAAAACAAACGTATGCCTTCTGGTTCAGGTGACTTGATCCACTGCAGGGGCAGCAACGAGAAATGTCAGCCCCACGTGTTCAAGAACCATACTCCAGCTGCTCTAGAATTAAGAGCTTGCTTGAGAGAAATGTGTGTGCTTGAGCACATTCGTTTGTCAGTGGTCTGGGGGCTTCAGTGCTGAATTCAGCAACTTCAGAAGAGGCTGTTGCCCAATCACTGGTCTAAAAAGGAGATGTTCCTGGTCCAGGCCAGGCTCAGGGTGCCAGGGCTGAACGCACAGCTGAGCCTTCATGGGGAACAGAGGGCTAGAGGCATGTCCTTCCTGCTGTGGGAGTTTGCTCGCTTTTGTGAGACAGCTGATGCTGAGCAGAGCTCTGTCCTTGGAAAGGAGTCAACCATGGTGCTCGTGCTGACCCACCTCCCTGTCAGTGTTTTTGTCTGTGCTTATGCCAACAGGTGACCAACTCTTGTGCCTAAGTGTAAGCAGAAAGAAACAACCCCAAAACCCAGCTGTGAGGGCAGACCCTGCCCCCAAGCCCCCAGGAAATACAAAAGATCTAAAGCGAAGCACATTCAGTCGTTGTCACTGAGCAGACAAATGAGAGGGTGTGCACGAGGAGCAGTTTTATTTCGCAGCAAGAGTGCGGTAGTGTGGTAGCAGTTCCAAACTCACAACACCAGCCTAGCGCAGAAAAGCTCCTCCTTTATCACCGTGGGAAACATGAAAGTGCACGCTGGTGGGTTTGCAGCTTGGAGAGCTCCAAATCCTGTCCAAAACGTATCTTCCAACAAGTTTAATCAGAGTGAAAGAAACTCGTCAGCAAAACAGTTAAATTTGTGTGATGTTTGAGCGACTGTTATGATTATCAGATCTGAACTTAAGCATGCTACGGGAAACAAGAAGTGGGTTAGGAGCTTGAGTGAAACTGCTGGGTCGTTGAGAGGGGGACAAAAGAACCGCACAGCAGCAGAGCAGTGAAGATCTTGGCTAATGGAACTTCCTCCATGTGCGGGGCGATGTTCAGCAATCGAGGCAAAAGAAATTGTTTTGTCAAAGCTTGCGAGTGGCAGCGGGAGAACCACAAGGAAGAGCAAGCATCATGTCAGAAGTGAGACGTAACTCCAGCATGAGATTTCTGCAGGTTTTGTGACACGAGAGCACCGCCTGTAGCAGAAATAGCTGCTTTATTAAGCTCAAGCTAGTGCCAGATGCAAAGACAAGGTAGGAATCCACAAAGTGGAAAACCATTATCAGATAGGTAATGGGACGTCACAGAATGTTCTAGGTGACAGACAGCCTCTCGGTTTCCTCTGTGAGCGAAGAGAAGAGCTGAAATCAGGCAAACAGAACAGGTATTAATGTTGTAAATATGATGTCACTGAGCAGTTTAAATTACAAGAGGAGTGTGGGAGAGAAACACACGGGTTGAGGAGCCAGGTAGTATAAACATGGGCAATGATGCTTTTAGCAGAGACAAATGGGTTCGTGAAGCTGGTGACACTAAATGTGGAAGTGATTTATAGGAAAGACTCCTAAGCCAAGGAAACCAAAGAAGTAGTTGAGAGGAGTCAATATGCTAGGGAGATTATTAGATTTCTTTTTTTCCTTTAGCATGTGGGCACTTGAGGTCGGAAACTGCTTCAGCCTTCCGTGCTTATTTAGAAATAAGTCCTGACATCACCTGCTGGCTGGGCTCTGGCTGCTGACCCTGGCCTCTGAGAGAAGGTCCAAGAGCCAGAGCATGGGTCTTGGAGCTGCAGCCTCTGCATGCTGGGAGGGGGCCATGCAGGGGCTGAGCACAGCCCAAAGGGGCCTCTGCCTCTGCGCAGCTGCACCGTGGGAGCAGGAGGCTGGAACAAGGTGTTGCCATGTGTTAATTTGGATACGTGGACAGAAGTATTTACAGAAGATAAGGGGCCCAAAACCTGTTGGTTTATAAGATTAATAGTGTCTAGGGTTTAGTTGCTGGGATGAGTGTGGTAAGAGTGGGGCTGGTGCCAGGGCAGGGGCACAGGAAGGCAGAGCAGCCAGCCAGCAGCATGGCATTTCCTGGCTGTCTGGCTGGAGTTGTAAAGGCAAGATTTATTGTCGAAGCGAAGGGCTGTGAGTAAAATAGAGTAGGACTGGGATCCTGAGTCTCTGCATTGCTCATTTCTTTCCACTCAGCAATCAACTCGCTGAGGAAACCAATGACTCTACTGGCAGCTTAAAAGTGATTACTGGTGGCCCGAAGCTTTGTAAACCTCCAAATTAAGTTCTGCTTGAGGTTCAGCCCTTCCCAACCCACACCTCTGTGGTAGAGTGTTCTATAAATATTCTATTGGATGCCTGCGCGACTGTATAGATTTCTCCAGGTTGTTCTCTCTCAGGTGTTTGATGTTTAACAAACCTGTACCATAAAATGAGTGCTGAGTTCCCAGATGGTTAGTGAAGAGCAACAGGTACCTCTGAGGGACTCAGCCCCAGCTGAGGCACCCAGGTGAGCTGAGCTGTCACCTCTGTATGGAGCGGTGTGGGGCGGAAGCCTTTGGAGAAAGGACGGTGCCTGGTGCTCTCAACTGCACATCCTGGGCCGGCTCCCGCCAGGTGTTACATGGTGATAATGGCACCTTGTAGGATTTCACAGCGTGGCGTGTCCTTGTCCCAGAGCCACAAACTCTGCGCTGGAAAGCTAGACGTCGGCTGGTGTGGGTGAACTTCCACAAACAGTTTCTCCTCTCCGTAAAGCGTCAGTATCACCTAACCCTTTCATTGATGGCAACGGTCAGGCAACGAGACAGCTCTGGGTGTGACGTTGTCTCAGCCCTTGTGACAGAAACGTTTGTTGGGGTGGCGGCAAGGGCTTTGCCGCAGCGGGGCTTGCTTCGCTGTGGTGGAGGCAGACGGTTTACAAAGTGACTCTGAGTGATTTGCTCTCCCCTCACAGCATCAGTGCTGGGTGCTAACGCACTGTACTGCTCATTACCGAGTAAGCAGCCGGTTTTGTGTCATGGGTTTTCTTGCAAATTGGCTGCTGGAAGGGCTGCCTGGCGTTGTGGGGCAGGGAGCAAACTGCACAGGGGAGCCTTGGCGAAGCACTGTGGGGCACTTGCTGGTGTTTATAACTTTGGTCCCTGTCAAAAAAGCTAAATCAGAAGTTCCCAGTTCTCCCAACACCAGGCAGCTGGAACCCTGTTGTCTTACCAGTTACTTTCAATACGGGCGTGCGGTTTAGTGAATCACCAGCTGTGGCCCATCCTGGCAGAACTCAAGAGGCCACCGGATTTTGAGCGGCTGCTGGGTGTATTAGGTTCAATATTGTTTCCCTGCCTGATTTACTCTTTTGGCTTGAGTAAAAGTAAATTCCAGAAGGTTAAAGGTGCAGCTACCAGTAGCAGTGATATCTCAATTCACGGTGACTGTGCACTGTGTCTAAATAAACATGCAGCAAATATTTTGCCTGTTGTATTCCTGTAGCTTTTAACAGCTGCCGGGGAAAGGGTGACAACTCCCTCTTGACAAGGCTGTTTTCACTGGAGCTGTTGTTCTTTTGAGAAAGCAGACTCCTTGCCAGTCAGTGACAGACACCTGCTGTGAGACCTCAGTGGACATGGGGCTGCTAATAGGTTTTTCAGAATCAACTGAGTTCAGTCTTTGACCCCTTTTGCAGGTTGGACTCTCCAGCTGTGCTCATTCCTGGGGCCTGCAGCACGGCCTGAGGAGCACTGTCGTCTGGTGGTGGCTCAGTAGCCAGAGAACTGTGTCTGTCAGCACTTCTAGTGAGCTGTCCTCTCTGCCCCAGCCCGCAGAACCCCCTCAGAGCATCCTCAGGTCTGGCTCATTCTGAGAGATAAAGCACTTGTTCTGCCTGGAACAGACACTGAAGGGGTCAATGGGCTACTCAGTAAATAGCATGGAGAGGAGGCAAAATTTGTTTTTGCAAAAAAAGAAAGGGTCTGTCTTTTCATTATCCTGATCTAGCTCGAGGAGCAGAGTATTTTGACCCTGCAGCAGAATTTCTTCTCTGATTTTGAAACATGGTGGTTTTATCCGCAGCTCCCTCAGGAAGGCAGAGGAGCCTGTCCGCTGCTCACATGCCAAAGCGAGCACCTACAAATCGTCAGGACTCACTATACTTACTGATGAGGTGGTGACCTGGCAAGGCAAACAGAAGATTTTATTGCACGTTTAAATAGCGGTGGATTGAAGTGCGCGAGGACGGGGTGTTAAGAACAGGGACTTCATCTGGTCAGGACGGATAACAGCTGTGAAGCCATCCCTTGGATATTTGCTGAGCCTCGGATCACAGCAGCGCGTTCGTGTGTCTGCGAGGCACCAGCCACCTCTTTCTCGATCAGCTGCAGGCTCAAGCGACCTCTGCAGTTTCTGCTTTACTCCTTCCCTGCATCACGCCCCTGGCCCTCCTCCCGCCACCACTGGTTTCCTTCGTTCTGCTCACAGGCTTGTAAGTGTGAAACAGCACTTAACTGGCTGCCGGAGCTGTATTTAAGATGGTGTCATGGCTAAATCCAGTTATCTTCCAGGGGAAGATGACGATGGCACCCCTCAGTAAGGTGCGCTGCCATCAGCGGCGGCCATCCTAGCTCCCTTTCTAGCGACATCTATCCCTGTTTCCTACAGTGACTGAGGAGAGGGGAAAACTTCTCCGTAGGAAATGCTGTAAAAACGCCTGTTGCCTGACTCCACCTCCTCCTACAGGTGTTAGTTCGGAGTGCATGCTTGTGTAGAAGATTTGATTGTGCTAATGAGAATGCTGCAACAAACCCCTCCTTGCTGCTGGTACCACACTAGTAAATCCCAGTGCACTTCAGGGGGAAAATTGGTGTTAATCTGTTTTCAGCCATGCGGGTTTTTTAAAGAGTACTGGGATTTTTTTTGAAGCACATCTTGACTTTTAATAAATATATCCAGAGTGCCTTAAAATATATCCCAGCTAATTGTGCTCTCCCACAAACTCATCAGCGTTTAGTACCTTTTAACTAACTCGCCTCTTTCCAAAACAGAGAGGAAGTAGTTCAGATCTCTCACTGGTCTCTTATTCCGGCTTCCCTGGCTGTCAATGTCTAGGAGAAAAAATAACCAGGCAAAAAAGAATCTCTCAATGCATTAACCTTAAAGGAAATAAGGGCAGAAGTGTATTCCTTGGCCTATAAAATATAGAATCATAGAATCATAGAATCATTACGGATTGGAAGGGACCTCGAAAGATCATCTAGTCCAATCCGCCTGCAACAGCAGGATCACCTAGATCTATATCTAGAGATAGCCAGCAAAGCAGCAATACCAGAGCAGCTTGCAGCTGCCAGTGCAGTTAGGAATCCATGTGGCTGGCCAGCTCCTGCGATGGACATAAAACCAGCCCTGAATACACTGGGACCCGTCTTGGGGTTCGTTTGCATATCAGCCTCTTGCATTTCTGCTGTTGCCTGTGGGCTCCTCGGTGCTGTTTGTGGAGGAGAAGAAATGCCTGCAAGTCCAGCTCCAGTGCCTGGATCTTTGATGGCAGTCGTTTAATGCCTGGCAAGCATGATGTGGTTTGAAAAAAACCATCCTGTGGCTTAATCCTCTTCAGTGCTGAGGGTTATTGGGTATAAGAGATGAGAAGTGGGAAAATTTGTATGTAATGGACTGAACGGGAGACTCTTCAAGTGGCTTGAAAGTTACTGAAAATGGCTATTTTTTTAGCCTATGCTAAAGTTTAAGTTAGCAAAGCAAGTATCTTCAAACAATTAAATGAACCCTAGCTGAGTAAACCTTGAGAAACATCGCTGACAGATGGCAGCACAGGGTGACTGCTGCCCACCTCCACTGCCCTGAGCTGGACGCTTGGGTTTGTGCTGGGGCTGAGGAGATGGTCTGTGTCAGTTTTGACGCCCAAGACAAGACCCTGCGTGACTGTTCACAACTTTTTTCCTCTGAAAGCTATGTAATCTGTGACGTTGTTCAAAAGAGGGGAAGGAGAAACTGAATTTCATGGATGGGGATGAGGTGGTGTGTTAGGAGCTGTAGCGGGTTGAAACTCAAAGTGCTTTGCTCCCGGGTTTTGGCACCAATTTTGTGGTGGGTTCAGGACCACAATTCAATATTAAAGAAAGGAAAGCAAAGCAGTGAGGTCTCAATGGCATCTCAGATAAAATTCACCAGACAACTGATGGCTTAGGGAAACTTCAGAAAGGTTTATTAACACTAACTATATACAGGATGGAGAAAAGGTTATGCAAGTCGGTGCACACAAGCTAGAAACTCTGTCATTAATGCCATCACAGAACCTGAGAAAAATATAATGGGAGATCACTCCAGTTTGGGCCTTGGATCTTCTTCCAATTTAGAGCCCTGGGAAAGAGAGCATGTCAGTCCGGGATGGCCTGAGTTTCTCAGCGCCCACACCTGCATCCCTTAGTGCAGCAGACATGCATCTCAATGCTCTCGGCATGGCCTGAGTCTCTCAGCGCCCACATCTGCATCCCTTGGTGCAGCCGCATGCATTTCAGCTTTCAGCGTGGCTTCTCCAGCTCAACGCATAGGGATGGCCTGACTGATCAGAGACCACACCTGCATCCCTCTGTGCAGCCACATGCGTTTCAAAGGACCCAGTTTCTGTCTTTCACATCCAAGTTTTGAGGATTCTCCAGTCCTCCTGTTTTCCTTAGCGAAGCACGAAGGAGCTCTCCCCCAAACCTAAGCGCTGCCAGTCTTTTCTCAGCGGCAGAAATGAAAAGCAGTCTCTCCTCCTGCTGATCACTCCTTCCAAAATGGCAGCGGCCCGGTCCCAGGGCCCCAGCCGCGTGCGGGGTCCAACATGGAGACCGACCACACGGCGTCAGTAGGGCCGTGCCCCCCCACACTCCACACGTGGCCGAGAGGGTCTTCCAGACATCCTCTCCTCTCCCTCTCCTGTCTCAGCTCCAGGGGGAAGAGGAGTAGCCCAGCTCACGGATGCTGAAGGCTGTCCATGGTGCAGGGGTCGTGATGGCATTTCTGCACCTGTCTTGCTTCTTCAGTCTTGGCGCGGTGCGGCGGCAAGCAGCGGCAGCACCACACTGCCGCGGTGGGGGTGCTGCTTCTCGGTCTGGCACACTGCCTCTCGGGTCCGACGCGCTGCTTTCTCCAGTCCGCTGCCACGGCATCAGTGGCGGCGCAGCCACGATGCGGCAGGACTGCGCACCCGCGGCAAGTTGTGGCCGGGGTCGCTTCCAGACCCCGCGGTGGCAGGTGCCCGCCGGCAGTGGGGTCAGGCCGGGGCCACGGCTGGTTCGGGAGCCACAGTCCTCACCCCCTCCCACCGCCCATTCCTGGGGTGGTTGGGGGGGTACTGCCTTCAGGGCCACAGACCCCAAAAAGGGCGCCAACAAAGACCCTGCTCCGGTTTTTATAGGCTGCCTTAGCCTACCTTTCAGGGCACGTCCCAGGACAGACACTTCCGGGGAAGGGTCCTGAGACCTGTGCAACCGGGAACAGGTCCCCCAGAACACAACACAACTTTTCTTCCTCATGAAAGCACTTCTACAAGTTCTAGCAGTTCTCAACTGCAACAGGTGCTATCACTCTGGGGCTGCCATCAGTGCTCTTCCTGCCCAGGCTGAACAGCTGTGGGGGCTTCTCAGCTGCTGCAAGGAGCATTTGCAGCTGAAACCTCAACCAGTTAGACAGCCCCCAGGAATTTTAGGAACAAACTGCTTCTGTGTGGTGCTTCCCTGGACACATCTCTGGGAGCCCAATCCTGATGTATGGGAGCCCGATCCCAGTGTATGGGAGTGTGTGTGTGAGAGGGAAAGGAAACCACGGCAGCAAGGCTGCGTTTAGAAAGCCGGACGTGTGCGGTAGTTTGTACTAATCAGCCTGGGGGGAGCCCTGCCTGCGGCCGTGGAGCCTCTGATCTGCAGAGAGAAAGCTGCTCTGTCAGGCACTGGGACACACGGCACCTGGCAGAATTCCAGTGTCATCTTGCTGATGAGATAGTGGTTTCCACAAACCAAGCGGACAGCAGCATTAATGGAAGATATTTTATGACAGGGAACTTGAAAAGTTTTCCCATTATCCTATAGTTATACAATTATTACAGCCTGTAACTCGCCGCGTGCGACGGTCGTGGTGACAGTGATACACTCCGTCTCCAATTCATAGATAAGATGTGTCAGCAGCTGAGATTTCCAGGTCTCAGACGTTCTTCTGAAATAGTTCTGGATTACCAGAGTTGCCTGATATTCGAGGAAGTCAGAGCAAAGTGTGGGATAACTGGACTAATTACCTGGAAACGGCAGCCTGAGGCTGGCTGAAGCCCGATCTGATTAGCATTCAGTGTCGGCGCTGGCAAATGACGAAGAACAGAAACCAGCAGAGCAGCAGCGAGATGAAAGGATAGTGCTCGCTACCTGTCCTTCAAACTGTACTCCCTAATGAACCCCCTCCACGGCGCTGGCAGCCTGCTTGGCGATGAGGCATCTTGCTTGGGTGGCAGGTGATGCTGGCGCACAGGGCGAGAGCCTGCAGAGCTGCCCATCCTGTCAGAGCCATCTGTGTATCCCTGTCCCCTCTGTCACAGAAGGCATGGAGAGCACGAGTGATGTCGGGACACCCTCCAGGCTGGCACCACAGCTGGGAGCCACTGGCCAGCACACTTGATTAAAGACATTGAAGAAGTCAGCCGAGGTCAAGGTCGAGCCGTTGATGCTGCCTCGATTGCTGTGGTGTCCCCAGGCTGTCAGAGGGTGGTCTGTCTGGGAGCACAAGTGCTTTCTGTCCTAAATATCAGGACAGAAACCGCAGTGTCTTTTTTGAACGACAAGATTATTTCAGGGGATTAATTTTGAGATGTCTGCTGGCAGTAGGCAGGGGCCCGTGCTTTGTGCAGCGTGATTATTTACTTCTTTTAAAGACAAAATCAAGGCTGTCTGTGGTTCGTGTCTAACTCCGCATTTATTTTTCATAGGTTGTTTGCTCAGTAGCTCTGCAGTGAGGCAGTGATTAGTCAAATCAGTTATACGTAAATTCAGAGACTTGTTCTTCACTTTACATGTTCAGGCTTAATTCAGTTTAAATCAGATTAAAAACGGACTTCTGAGGGAAAAACACCCCCAAGCATGAACAGATAGTTACTTCTTTCTAACAACAACTTGCCATGTAAATGGCAGCAGAGATTTCTATCTTGGCAGCATTTATTCCCCGTTACAGCTCAGAGTTGGATTTAGCTTTTGAAGAAAATACTTACATATGAAAATGTTGGCGGGACAGAGTAGGAGGAAGTCTACTTATCTTCTTCAGAATAGTCTGGTTTCCACCCCAGAGTGTTTTCTTTACCTTGTCATGAAATTTCAAACATTATCAAAGGGGGTCATTTCTGTGAGTCTATTAAATATACTAATTGCTGGGAAAATCATGTTGCGCAAGCGGCATTGAAACCACTCTTGTTTCTCTCCCGGCAGGTGTCCTGGTAGATACAGAAAGCTTCTCCCTTGGGACCACCTGGGCTGTATCTACATTTGTAAATACGAAGTGCTGAGTAAGGAAAAGCAGGGTGGGAAGAGTTTGGGTGAAGGTGGGGTAGTTTTCAGTGGTAGTGCAGTAGTTTGGGACCTCCAGAAACAAGGTCCTTGAAGCCAGCTGAGGAAGATCCTTGCAAAGGAGCCGAGCAGGACTCCAGCACAGATTGTGCTGAAGGGCAGCAGCGTTTTGCTGCCTGGCCTTTTGCCTAGGTCACTAAATTTGGACAATTTTAGAAAGGCATTTGGACAAACAGGCCAGATGCAGGATCAGCTGTCTGTGGCTTTCCAGGCTCCTCACAATGCAGAAGATTTAGGACTTTATGCAAAATCAGGTACTTAACCATATGGGAAGCAGGATGAAAATACAGCTTTTGGAGGACAGTCCAGAGACTTATATTCAGATAGTCCCCATCTGGAATGACACAAAGCTGGGGGATTCAAGCCTGCTCCCTCACCTCACAAGGTGTGTTCTCTAGGGGGCTTGGCGGGGAGCTCTGCTACAGAGACAAGAAAAGGCAGAGGGAACAACAAGCACTGACTCCAAAGGCTGGTCTTTCCCCATAAGTTGTTCAGACAAGAAGATTTACATGGAAATTAATCATTAAAGTTTGAATTGCCTCTGTACATCAGTAAAGAAAGAGCTGTGCCCAGCACAAACAGAGAAGAGAGCAGAGCACGGAACCATCCCTGAAGCACCAAAGGAGAAATAATAGTTTAATGAAACTGTAAAGCTCATTACTGCTTCATGATGGAGGGGTACTGTCAGTGACCTAGAACAGAGAGCTTTGTATGCTGAACAGGAGACCTTTTCTTTATTGAGTTTGATGCTGGCAAATTAAAAATCGTGGGCTGGATCCTGCCCTGCACCATGAACGAGGAACTTCTGGTACTAAAGTAATTGCCTTGCAAACATGTGCATCCAGAAGGATCACAGTAGCCTCTAGAGTCCACTATTTTCTCTCTGAATTGTTTAAACTGATGTTGTCAGGTGTATATGGGTGTCAGGAGGATGGACTCGGGCTCTTCTCAGTGTCATCTAGTGATAGAACGAGGGGCAGTGGTTGTAAGCTGGAACATAGAAGGTTCCACATCAATCTGAGAAGGAAATTCATCCCAGTGAGGGTGACAGAGCACTAGAATAGGCTGCCCGGGGGGGTTGTGGAGTCTCCTTCACTGGAGATATTCAAGACCCGCCTGGATGTGTTCCTGTGTGAATTGGTCTAGGTGATCCTGGTGTGGCAGGGGGATTGAACTAGATGATCTTTCGAGGTCCCTTCCAATCCCTTAAAGATTCTGTGATTCTATGATTTGGGTTTTTTTTATTTCTTAATTTCCGATTTTATTCCCTAATTTTCAAATTTGCATTGCGATTGTGTCATTAGCCTCAAAATGCCAGGGGAAAGGCTTGCGCCACCTCTGGGTATCTCAGCTGAAGCAGAGAACCTAAACCTGTAGCTGCTGTTGCCCCTGCCCCCAAGGGCAACTTCTGATGCTCCTGTCCAGAAGCAATGGTAGTGTAAAGCATGAAGAATAAGCAACTGTGGGCACACAAATCTGCAAGAAAAGAAAAGAATCGAGTTATTTACTTCAGTGACAGCAGGTGTCTGCTTCTTGGTGAGAAAGCTGCAACCTAAGTCAGATACAGCAGCGGCCTAGAAAGGGCCCGGACCCCGCGGCATGTTTGGGAAGTACAAAGGCTCTCCCAAGTTCAATTGCTTTTAACTTGCTGGCGGATCTTTTCAGAGCCCGTCGTGTGACAGAGCCACGAACAAGGGCACACTGTGCCCTGCATCGGTGACCGTAAAGAAATGGTGGGCATCGCTGTGCCAGAACAACTCGCGTAATATGGGAGGTTGCTCACTGGTTCCTGACTGCTGAACATTGTTTTCATTTAAGTACAGTGGGTTTGTCTTGCCATGTCCCTTCTGTTTCACCAGGCTGGTATCTGCAGAGAATTAGAGGGAAGCATGAAGTCAATTCTGTTTGCTGCAATTGCCTGGGTTTTAAGAGGGAAAGACGTTTATTTAATTTGCTTTGCAGCCTATGAGGTTCATTAATTTCTTGAGAAGTAAATAAGTTCCGGTGTTTTGCTCTTGAATTTATCACTTTTAGTCTCTTTCTATTTGAGCTGCCTCTTGCTTGAGCGAGCTCTGTGAGCAACCTCATCTGGACTTGTTCAGCTCAGGGCACAACTGCACTGAGAACAGAGGCAGTTTCCTGCCTGGTTGCTCTTGTAATTGGCACCGCGTGGCTGCAGGAGCACAGGTAGCACATGGCTCCGGGTTGTGCGGAGGGTAACCTCACTGAGCAGCACACCCACACAGGGCCTTTTCACCAGGGGGACCTTCCTGGGCACTGCTGGTGGTGGCCTTGTTACACTGCTATCTATCTCCTGCCAAGTGGCGTGAGGAATGCCCATGAGCAGGCCGGCCGGCCGGCCAGCCAGCCACGCACTGTAGCCATGGAGAAAATGCAGTAGCCTACTTGTCCCCTGTCTTTGTCACACGCTTAGATGAGGAGTTTTCATCAATGAGACACAAAGTTCTCTTTAAGCCACTTGGTTAGCACCTTTGGGTGGGGTGGGGTGTGGAAATGTTAGGTCTAGGAGACAACCAGTCTGCATTTTTATCTTAGCTTAAAATAGGAGAATGGAAAATTATCTCATCTCCATAAACTGCTATTTTTCTCTTAGTAAATGGTTTCAGCACCCCAAGCAGATGCCACACAAAGATCTGTGCTTGGGAGGCATGTAGGTATTTGTCTCGGTCCAAGCGTCTCAGTTGAAGAGCCACTGGTAGGAGATGATAACAATAAGTACGTGTGGCGTTTGTCGAGATGAACACAAGGTTACACTGAAGAGAACACATTTCTGAGAAGAATAATTGCAACTAATTAGAAATCTCCAGTTATGCTTAGGGTTATAAGAAAGTGAAATAGAACGTAATTACACAAGGTCCCAGTTGTGTTGGAGATGTGGAAAGAGTATCTTCACGGAGACACTCACTATAGGGAACTGGCTGCTGCGATTACTCGCGACCTCAGCTTCATACTGGTTTAAAGTTTAATGATGGTATTTGTAGGGCTAATTACTAAGGCTGCAGAGCACTCTATGGGGCAGTCACCCAGAGGGCATCCTGCTGAGTCATTGAGAACTCCAGAGGAGCTTTGACTGGATGGCCATGTACAAACAGGTACTCCCAGGTGGAAAACTCTGCGACCGTGCCCTCCATTCCCTTGGAAGCAGAAGCAGGGAGCCCTGCTCCTTCGTTCCTGCCTGATAGCTGAGGGCTCCTGGCCACTATCAGCACTTACTGTGGTGAGTTCAGCACTGCACTGAGAGCAGATTTGCAGAAGGTTATCTCAGGAGTGGTGCAGAGACTGGAAGCAGGGAAACATGGGCAGGATAGCCAACAGGACGATAGCCATTTGTGTTCCTTGGTAGCCAGTTATCTAGGAGTGTGTCAGGCATCTCATACGTGAGGAAAGTGCTTGGGCTGGGCAACTGACAGCATGAACTGGGGGCTTTCCAGTAGCACTTAGTGCATCCTAATGTGTGAAGTCATAGTCTCCCGTGGTGAAAACAGATCTTGGCTACCAGTGTAGTCATGGAGCAGAATTAACTATGTGCTGTGCTATTAGAGGCATGCAGGAAGATTGATGGAAAAAAACCCCAACCTGTTATTTTTGGAACTGACACAGAGGTAGGAGATAGTTTTGGAGCTGGGCTATGCTGCCCAAACCATTTTCCCAGCCTTTCCTGGTAGCTCTGTTCCTCACCACAGGATCTCTGGAGGTGATGCTAACAGCACGGATAATTCAGATACACGCAAGTCTTCCCCCTGATTTTGTCAGGCCTTGAGAGGGAAAGTTGTTTCTTCTCAGTTATGAGAGCTTTCATTTCCAAGAGCACTAAGCGATCCTCAGCCCCAAGGGGACTTTCCAGCCAATAAAGATCCCTGCAGTCCAGAGCAAGGCAGTTTTGTCTTTAAAACCTCCTGGCTTGACGCTCCAGGACCTTCTCTCTTCTTCCCTACCTACCTTGAAGATAATCAAAAGGCAACCATCTCTCTCACTACAGCTCCTCTCCCCTGTGTTGCCAGATCACATTGAAGCGTCAGTCGGGAGCTGCCTGCAGGGCTGACCTTGATGAGTCTCTCAAGGGGGTTGGCAGGCACAGCAGCGGGAAGAGATTTAGCCCACTCCTCAGACATGAGGCTGAGGACCTCAGTTTTCAGGACTTCTGATCTCACAGCTACCTCAAAAGTAGCTTGAATGAGAAAGGAGCTGTGCTATGGATCAACCCGGACAGGCATGTGACTGAGCTTTGTGCTGTCTGCAGGGGAATGGGGGAGGCAGCTGGAGAAAGGCAGCCAAGGCCAGCACTGCTGTTTCTGCCAGCTGATCTTCAGGCACTGTGGGAAAGGAGGCTCATTGCTGCTGCTGAGAGTGACTGACACTGAGCACTGCACTGAAGGTACATCTGCAGCTGAACTGGGCACTTATTAGCTAATGGAGATGAGTAGGTATTTTTAGGCATGACTCACCTGTCCTCTTTTAGCTCTCTATTTAGTGCATGATGAATCGTACGATGCCTGTTAACTTTAAAGTGTCTAATCTGAGCAGCTTGGATGTGGACCTCTTAATTGATTTATTCGGATCAGTTCTACTCAGTCTGCCAAGGTCGTAAAAGCACCAGGTCTCTTCCAAGGCTGCAGCCAAGGCAAACAGTGAGAGAGAAAGGCAGTGCAGAAAACTGCTCTGCTCTACTTTTCCCAGGCAGCAGCATTTCTCAGGTGTGATGTTGGCAGCCAAAAGCTTCAGCTGGCCATGGTCGTTTCCTGCTGTCAACAGCACTGCTGTTCCTAGTCTTCGTCTGTACAGTCTCCATCCAGGTGTAAAAAGGAAAGGATCTTTAGTTGTCTTCCCTCTCAAACATCTGCTTTTCTGTTGATAAATCTCTCCCTCTCTCTCGCCCCACCTCTGCCCTTCTTTTCCTCACAGATCTCTGTCTTGACCCCTCCTGATGCAACCTCTCTACAGAACTGGCAGGGTTAGTTCTCTACAGAACTGGCTCCTCCAAGGCTGCTGATCTTCCTCATCTTCTGCAGAGATTAAGCAAAGAGGCTCCCTGGCAGGGAGGCAGGAGTATCAGCTACACCTCACCAGTGCAGCCCCTGGATGACCTGCAATGAGCAGCCCCTGCACGTATGCTACATCCCCTTATGCCTCTCACACCAGGCACAGTGATGCTGTGGGCTGCAAGAGGTGGCAGGAGTGACTGCTGGGTCACGCCAAGTGTTCCCAAGCGGATACCCACAGCAGACTGCTAGGCGGATGAAGAACTTGGCCCGGCCACATGTTCGCAGTTGGGATCATCAGGGTGATGAACAGCAGAACCTTTGGACACAGGCTGAACCCTGATCTGGGTGAAAAGGACACATTCTCTACAGGAGAGATGCAGATGTCCAGGGATGTGTAGGATTCAGAGAAACCACCTTGTGCAGCTGGTAGTTTATAAACTGTTTGCGTCTGCGTCTGTTGCGTCTGCAGCGCTGTGGCTCTCAGCAGGTTCTGTTTATCGTCCACTGGGATCTTGCCTTAACAGGTGACCTTCTGCCTCCAGCTGAGCTGCGGGTCCAGTGCAAGACAGCGCTCTAAGGTGTCTGATACTGCAGAGTGCTGACGGACCAGGGTGCTGATGCTCAGTAACCTCCTCAGCGCTGGCAGGGAAGAGCGCAGACAGGGCAGGTCCCTGCTGTGCCAGGTACTGCCTACCTGCAACAGTCCGGCCGCTGGAATGACTTCTGCCACGCAGCACAAAATGCATAGAACACAAGTGCTTTGGCACACTTAGAGAGCTCTGTTCTGCAGCTCCTTCCCTCCTGCTTCTCTCATTGCTAACAGCTGCTCTTTGGTTTCAGGCTTTAACCTATTTTTAGATCCCTTTTATGCTGTTGGCCCTTTGAAATACATGAATTGCTGCAAAAGAAAGCCAGTGTCATTGCTGTGAGGCAAGAGGAAGGCTGATAGGTGAGGTCATGTCTGGTAATGAGAGTCTGTTTCACCTATTCATCTCCTCCCTCCCTTCATTTCTGTAAAGCCGCTCGGTTCCCTTGGGCACACTGTCTCTACCTGTTCTGCTTTCTTTTCAGCCTGGCAGTGATGCCAGCTGCAGCCCTTCATCAGTACAGCACCAGCACTGGCCTCCCTCCCTTGGAGCGGGCTGCTTCCTGTCTAGGGGGCTGCAGAGCCAGTGACCAGTGCTGCACTAGTCCCAGCACATGACCCTGTTCCCATCTCAGGAAATGCGCTGGCCCAGAGTGGAAGGATCAGGGCTGGAGCCTGGATTTCAAGGAGAGAAGGTAGAGAATGGTGCAGAAAGGAGGAAGCTGTGGGTAAAGTAGGGGGTGAGTGGAGGGTAGGATTTATTTTGCTGGCTGAGCAGTAAGACCCCATTTCTGTGAGCTGCTGGATTCCAGCTGAGACGTCGGGTTTTGCCGTTGTGCAGTGGGGTTCTACATAAAAGGATGTGGGTGGGCAAGCAGGGTATCATCATCTGATTAGTGACTGCGGATGCCAATAGATGCCAAAACCAGAACCACTGTGGGTGCTCTGATCCGACCAGTGTGACCACAGGTGTTAGGATCCCTGTGGTTTTAATGTGATAGCAGTGATTATGTTCTGCTGTCAATTATTTACCACCTACAATTAATTAGTTCAGCAATAAAGTCCCTTAAGCAGCGGTCCCTCACAGGGCTGCTTTGTCAGCTGGAGGCCTGTCTGTGTCTCAGCAGACACTAATGAACCTGCCGTGGCTAAGTGAAGGGGGAAGGGAAGGGTCATGCCCAGCCTTGCGAACAGCACTGAGCTGACTCGTCTTGACAATGTGCTCATTTCTTTAAATACCTGAGCTGGACTCAGCACATTTGGGTTCATTTTTTTTTTTTTTAAAGGAAAAACCAAAATATTTTTGCTGCCTGGCTTCTGAGTTTTCAGCTCATGAAAAAAGCCTCTGAGCGAACTGCACAATGTTATCATTCCAGACAGACCTGTATTCTCATTGCTGAAAGCCATTGCTGCCTTGAGGCAGTAGGAGAGGACTCCTGTGCACTCCGCACCTCTGCATGGCTACACAGTTCCACTGGAACAGAGTCATCTCCATCACATCTGCTTCGTCCTGACTGAAGGCTAGGAGATCTTGACGCAGCAGGGCTCGGTTTGCTTTCTATGGCTGAAAAATGTGTTTGGAATTCCGTGCTGCAGAGAAGACACAACAACAAAATGTGTCTCATGCAGGTCTGTACGAGCTGAGGTGCACACAGGGAAGTGTGTTCTCAGAGGGAGTTTTCAGTAGCCTGGTGCAGGAGTGGGGTGGGCACTCATCTGCCCTCATGATCGCTGCAAACCTCCAAAGGCAGAAGGGACTGGGGCCCACACCTGTCATCTCATATGCAAGAAAGGGAGTCCCTGGGGTCAGTTTCACTGAGGCCAGACATGCCCTGCTTGAGGCAAGACTGCACACGGAAGCTAAACAAGCACCAAGCTGAGCAGAGAATGGAGGCATCATGTTCAGACACATGGGTCAGCTGAGTGACCTCAGGGCACATGTAATCAGATTAACCATGATGGCGAGTACCTTGGAGTAATGGGATGACCTTAGTTGCAAAGGCAAAGAGATAATGTGTGGTTGCACTAAGATGACACAGGCTGTTTGGGATGAAAGTGACCTCTAGTAACGAGTAAGTATGCTAATTGATGACTTCTAGTAACCCCATATGCTAATTGGTGACCTCAGGTAACCCAGAAATTTTGGGGTAACATAGACCTCTTTGCACCTCACCTCACCAACTACCACATGGGGTAATAGGGGCATCTCCAACTCAGATTGTTCAGAGCCCCATCCAACCTGGTCTGGAATATCTCCAGGAATGGTACTTCTACCATCTGTCTGGGCAACCTGTGCCAGTGTCTCAACAGCCTTATCTTCAAAAATGTCTTAATTACATCCCATCTAATGCTGCCCTCAATAGATCTGCCTAAACATTACCTGTTCCCTGTTGATTTGTATTTGTTCATCACACAGAGCAGAGCAGACAGTGTAACCTATATGGAAGGTGCAAGGCCAAAGGAAGAAGCCTGGAGATGTGTGAAGGTGGGAGATAGATGGAAAAGCAAAGTCAGTGGGTTACTTGTAAGGAAATTGCATCTACAAGCCTCACAAGTGGAAGAACATTCACTGAAGACGTGCACTGCGGCTTTTATTTAAGTCTTTTGGTTGATGGAAGTAGGACCATGCAAAACAGATGTTTCTCCTATTGAGCAAGTACCAGCTGCTGCATCAGACAGAAGTGCTGGTTCCCTTCCTTGCTCTGGCATGGACTTGGTCCCAGAGCACCGGAAGGGCTGCCCTAGGCTCTTCCATCTGGTGAAAGATCCCAAAAGATGAGGATTTCTGGTGATGGCTATAGTTATATGGTCAACATCCATCACGTCCTCTCCTACCTCAATTGCGACTTCAGAAGCATTTCTTACAGGTGAAGGACACCTTTCCACTCTATCAAGAGTATTTAATATATGGAAATTTAGTCACACCATGGCACCTCCAACTCAAAAAAATACTAGCGAGATCTTCTCTGCTGCTTCAGCACCAGTAAATGAGACACCGCAGTTGAAAAGACAAACATTGAAAAGAGACGATGAGAAACAACTGAACGACATCCAAAGCCGTGGGAGCACTGGGTTTCAGAGCACAAAACCTTTCTGACCAAAACAAAGGCACAGGGGTGCAGAAGTGACCCTAGCTGGCAGCCCACTGATGGAACACTCAGAATTATGCAGCCACTAGAAATCCAGTGTAAGGCAGAAAAAACATGCGGTGAAAGTCATCTAACAAGTGTGGGCCATTTCTAACTTCTGTTGGTGCTGGGTGCTGAGGTTCTGAGCACGCCGCGATGAGAAAGTAACAACGGGCCTCAGAAGTTATCCCTATTTAAGCTGTTTCTAAGGGCACTGCTAATTGGCATTATTCACATACGAACTCCCCCAGATATGAGTAACGACCCAGTCTTCAACTCTCTCCTAAACTATTCCAAGTTTCTCAGTGAGAGATTATTTCAGTATGAGCTTGTTACCTCCTGTTGGCCACTTAAAATAATAGCAGTGGATTCTGAGCTAAACTTTCTGGAAACTGTTTTTTGCAATGAAGAAGAAGAGAAGACAGTAAGTCAGCAGGGAATCAGCAGCAGAAGGACTTGGAAGGGGAATCTTCAGTGAAGATTCTATGTATGTGCAGCTCTATATGTGTACAGACCCATTAAACACCTCAGAAGAGAAGGAAGAACCACGTCCTGGATAGTAGCAGTGCGTGTGGTGCCACGTCCCACAATGAAGGTGGTTTTCCCACCGCAGGACATACCCCTGGTTGTGTTTTCCGTCAACATCCAGTTCTCTAACAGCTCTGACGTAAAAGACCCCTTTGCGGTTCTGTTGATGGCAAGTAAGGTTCAAAGCAGGCTGTGAGGCTTCAGATAGAAAGGAATAGGAGTTGTCAGACCTGCTGGGCCCGTAAAGGAAAGCTGGAGGCCACACTTCTACTTCAGACATCTGTTAACACAACAGGGTCTCAAGGACCACCATGTCCTTCTTTCCCCTTAGCTTGTCTTTCCCTTCGCAGTGGGAAAAGGCCCCCTTGTGAGCACCGTTTGTTCTTGAAAGGATCTCAAGCAAACCGAAAACAGGCCAGCTGCCAGTGGCAACTTCATGGCTCTCAGTATGGCGTTTACGGGGTCGCATGTGTAGCGTAAGTGACAGATCCTTCTAGAGGTTGAAGGAACAAGCAGAACTTCTATGAAAAGCTGCTCAGCCCTTGCATTAGGCTGAAGAAATCTCTGCATTTCTATTTGGTTTTAAGAGTTAATATTTAAACTATTTATTCACACAGACGTCCAATGGTCTGAGCCCCACAGTGGTTCAGCCTATGGACAGGCAGGTGGGAGTCACAAACATCTGCTGAGACTGAGGCACCTACTCCTTCCTTTTCACAGAAGGCTTCACAGCTCGAGGAAACCCAGGCTGGGTCTCTCGCCTATTTTCCCTCTCCCAGAGACACTCCTTGGCTCTACCTCGTGAACTGCCGCGAATGACTCATATAGGAAAGACGAGAACTACGACGTGCAATGCATCACACAGCCCAAGGGACGCGAGTCAGCATGGTTCATATCACTGCAGCACAGCTCCTCATCGCAAAAATCACAAGGGGGAACTGGCAATTCTGGCTCGACATTATAAGAAGTTTTGCAACTTCAAGGAAATTAAGCCTGAACTTTAGGTTTAATTAATCAGTGAGGCAATTATTACATGCAAATACTGTTTGCAACTCCAGACCTAAGTATCATCCTGTTCCGTGATTCTGTGATCTCCAAAGCATCTGAATCTGTTGTTTTGCCTGAGGTACACTTCTGATAGTACCTTACATCTTGCACACTTTAAGGATTCCAAAGTAACACTCCAAAGCCAATGCCTACAAAGCAGGTACTCGTTCTCCCTGTTCTTCTCACTACAACGGAGCACAAGGTCAGCTCTTTGATGGGTGGTGCCAAGCGCCTCAGAAATGCCACTGGCTAGGCACACGCATTGATAAAAGCTGGTTGTATTGATGCCTTTTTACAGCAGAGAGCTCTGCCAGCATGCAAAGCGAGGCCAGAGCTGACAGGGTGGCCCGCCACTCAGTTTGAAGATCAGCACCTTTGCACTACATCACATTTAAAATAGAGGTGAATTTCACAAACTGGATTGAAATCCACGAGCAATTAAAAAGAAATAATTGCGAGTCAACCACCACTATCGCTGTATTAGAAAATTGAACTGGTTTGGTAGCAGAGCAAGAAGTGGTTCTGTAATTGACACAGGACACAGAGCTGGAATGGAAAATAATGAAGTTGTCAAGGGTGAAGCTGTGGAGTCTTTTAACTAAATAACTGGAAAGTTTTAGCTAAGAAATAATGGGGATGTGAACAGAAGACTTCCATAGAAATAGCTTGTGTAGGCTTAGATAAAAAATAGAACAATTGAGACGTGAAGACAGCATTGACAGTGATTGGAAAAGTAGAGCCATAAAATTAGAGAAAATGACAAAATGTTATGCGCAGACATCGCCCTCCTTTCCGCCATCATTTTCTGGGGAGTTGTTCAGAAAATAAAGCACAGGATGGGCAAAGAAATCAGACTGCACCACAGCGGAGGCAATCTTCCTGTAACTTTTGCTCACTGGATTAATGGTTCCCTGTGGTGCCATCTGCACTGTTCTGTTTCTTCTTCTGTCAGAGCTCAGACAGCACTGCAGGTGCCTTCTGCAGGGTTGCCCAGCTCAATCATGCACATCAGCAGTGCTCAACAAGTCCCCAACACTGGATTAGCATCAGTGCAGAGTGATGCTAGCTGGCAACCAATGTAAAAGCAACCTGCTCATACATTGTGCAGCCCAAATCTGATGATTGCCTAGGTGCACCTCAGGGGAGCCGCTGATCTGGGCACAGGCTGTGGCATCTCTCTGCAGCCCTCAGCTGAAACTGCTGTCCGAAGTGAGTTGCCTAATGTTCAGAAGAAAAGTAAATTAACCTTTGTCCTGGGCACATTTTGGAGAACGTGAACGTACACCTCTCATAACAACATGGACAGAATCTCTAAGCTTGCTTGTGGGACCTGTAGCTTCATTCTGGAACACAGGAGGTTCCACATCAATGGAACTTCATCCCAGTGAGGGTGACTAAGCACTGGAACAGGCTGCCCAGGGTGGTTGTGGAGTCTCCTTCACTGGAGATGTTTAAGACCCACCTGGATGTGTTCCTGTGTGACTTGGTCTAGGTGATCCTGCTGTGTCAGGGGGATTGGACTAGATGATCTTTCAAGGTCCCTTCCAATCCCTAATGATTCCCTAATTTCAACACCAGACTCTTGTGAGCATGTAACTAGGGCTTGGCCATAGCCCCAAGCAAAAATAAGGTGATTTGGGCATAGCCCTTGTGCCTGGCTTGGTGTCATCTGCTGTGAGAGAAAACAGCCTCAAAGATTCCCTGTTCTTTGCTTGAGCTGCTGTTCAGCTTGGTGTAGCAGATGCTCCTATCTGTGGTTACCCTTTGTCAGCAAGAACTGCACAGCCTGAAGCTGTAGCTCTGTCCTGGAACTCCCACCCTACACATTCAGGCAAGGTACACCATCCGTGTTTTGATTTCTGCAGTCCTGCCAGGAGTGGTGTGTATTTGCATGCAGGGGACAACACCAGAGGCTCTCACTTCATCAGAATAAAGTGGGCAAACGTTTACTGGCTGCTGAAGCTGTTACTCAGTGCATCAGAGAGGGATAAAACGCTCCACTTGGCTTTACCTCCCGCGTGCTGCTTCACAGAGGCAATCCACACGCTGGAAGAGCTTGAAGGGCAACACTCAGAAGAACTCAGGAATGTTGTCACGTTGTGAGCGATGAGGAGCAGCACACCCAGCCTTCTCCTAAGGCATAGTCGCAGCAGTAACGTTTTTTTAATCAGCTAACCCCAGTGGTTCCAGTTGTCTGCAGATTGTCCAGTCTTTGCTCAGATTTTTCCCTTGCTTCAAAATTTGTTTTCCATGAATTGGTGCAGGTGTGCTTGCCGAGGGACTTTGGCCAATATCTGCTGCTCTTTCATGACGACGAAGCTGTCAGTAGCACTAGGCTTTTTTTAATAGACCGTCCTTTGATCAAAGACACATTTAAAACCATCAGCAAGACACATGACCAAACATATATAAAACATATATATAACAGAATTACCCTTTTCTAAAAAAATGTTAGATACCATCTCTGATAAAAGATTCCAACCTTTTTTCTTGATAATATGAGCATGGATCAGCATCTCACAGTATCTGCTCATTCAGTGTTAAAATGGGTAGAAGATGGTTACTAATAGCCCTATCGCTCACTCCTCCCTCTTCTCTCCTTTCTGTTAAACAACCTTTAAGTCTTAAAGATCTTTTCCTTCGCTATTTCTACCCCAAGGTTAAAGCTTTTTGTTTCCACTCAGTAGCTGAAGGTGAAGTTTTGAAATAAGCAGTGGTAGTTGCAAGGATTGCAGCAAGGTTGGATGAACAATTAAGATAATGGTGGGACTATCCAGCTGAATAATCATTTAGATAATGACTGCTGCCTTGGAACATTGTCTGGGGCACGGAATAAAAGGAAAATTAAAGGAAATTCCCTCTGAATAGACGTTTGGCATGGCTGGGTGCTGCCGCAGCATGTCTAAATGGGAAAGGGCGTTCGCTAAGACAGAGCGGTGCTCTTTGCCAGAGAAGAGGAGGATTTAATTTGGGCCACTTCTTTTTCTCACTCCAGATTTGTATTTCACATGCAAAGTGTCATTTCTTCAATGCCCAGTTATTGTTTGAAAGGTTGTAATCCCAAAGAAAAAAGCAAAAGCAAAAACCTCCTGAAGCTTGTGCCCCGGCACAGAGGCAGAAACACGCCGCAGAGAGGATGTACTTGGGGAGTCCACACAGGAGGAACCCGTCTCTGTGCTGATTCTCTCCCAGGTAACAGTAAGGACTGGAGGCAGAAGGAATCGGGGCTATAAGAGGACTTCCTGGCTGTCTGGGTGTATCTGTAAAAGGGCAGAGCACTCCCTGTTTTGAGTATGTTAATCCCACAGAATGACAGCCTCCAAGAAGTGCTAACCCAGACACAGTCACTACACTCTGAGGGACAGGCTGTAACCCTGGTGTTTCACTTACAGCTGTTGTGAGTTACTGAGGCAGGACAATCACAAATATGTGGGGATTCCTAAGTGTTTCTTACTGTGGCACCCCATTTTGCAAACTGGAGGTTGCTTCAGTTGTGTTTGCAGATTTTTAGTACTTGATCTATATGGGTTACCAAACTGGTCTTAATCTGTTGTTTGGCTTGGGCTGGGTCAGGATGTTTTCTGAAGTAAGAGTTTACAAATCAAATACACAAACAAGGATTCTTGTTGATACAGTAAGTTCACATTTCTTGCAGCTTAAAAATCTGCTATTTTGGACTGGAGGGGAAAAAAATAGATTGTTTTGCTCCAGGGTCCAGGAGAACCAAGCTTTCCCTTCCTGCTAACCTTAATGAGGCAGCAGTCCATCCCCAAAGCCCAAATGACATTTCTCTGAAATAGTTCAGGCAGAATATATTGAACATGCAGCCCTCACAATAGAGCTGCTAACACAAGTAAATACTTCAAATGACCTTTGCCAGCCCTGTGTTTACCAGGGGTATTAATTAAACCTCCATGAAGAAGTCCACCAGGATTACATGAGAACTGAGAATAACACTCCCCTGACATACCTGCTCTATTTTGGGTGTTGTTTAACTGACAGTACAAGCTATTTGTGACCTGTCACCCTTTTCATTAGTCAATCTGAACACATGGTATTCTGGGCTCAAAACTCCGCATACGATTACAGACCTCTAGTTTAGCAGTGGCAATTTTCCATTTCGCTCAGCATGATGCAAGCTATCAGATGCTCTGAAGGTACTTAGATGTCTGCTGTGTTCCTTGTGGTCCTAAGCAAGGTTAAATGAAAAATCACTTATCCCTAGTGATCAGTCTGTCCAGCTAAGACTGAGTTTTCAACCTTTTCATAGGCACAATCTTTAGCACTTGTCCATAGGCTTATGGTTTTGGATGGTAAACCTTACATGCCTGAAAAGATGCGATCATAGGATCCTTTTGGTTGTGGGAGTTGTACTTGTCCCTTCTGCAGAGTAATTATCCTCAAAGTAGGATTTTGAGCTTATAAATGTACTATTTCCGTGGCACTGAAGGAGGAGAAGAGAAAACCCTGGCTCCTCTATTTGGGTTGTCATGCCCTGGGTTAGAATATATTAAACTGTACTCTTCTGTTGTCTGGAAGAGACCTGATAGCAAAGGAAAACCAGATGGAATGAGCTTTGTCTCCAGAGGCACTGAAACACGTGCAGCACAACAGAACCTCCTTCATGCCCACCATGAGCATCTGTCCGTACCTAGAAGGATCATCAGCGGTCACTCTAGCCGGACAGTTTGTAGAAGCTGAAGTCCTGCAAGTCTCATAAACAAGGCTGGTTTGTCATGCTCCAAATGGCCCCAGGTCACACTGATCTGGGAAGTTTGCATTTGCATGGCTGCCTACAAAGTTTGGGAACTTCAGGAAAGTGTCCACCTGCCACCACTGCAGCTCTGCCCTAAGGAGCACCTTGCTCACGTCATGAGTTAGTGTTGCCCCACCGGCCTTTGCAGAGCAGCTTCTGCAAGAAAGAAGGGTGATTCTGGGGAAGCTTCATTAAGATCTCTATTTACTCCTGCTTTCCCAATCAAGCTTTAAGCTCATAACAGACAGGAGCAGATAGCAGCTGAACACTTAATCTAATTCACTAATCCAATGTTTTACATTTTTTATTTGAAAGGCAGTGTCAAAGCACACTAAAATTGGATATAAAGAAAACAGAGGGTGAAAACAAAAGCTTAAAGAGACAGATAAGCTAGTCTGCGATAGGAAGAAATGCAAATCCCCTGTGACTACCCTGGAAAGAAAAACATACTGGAGAATTTCAATGACTAACTCAACCTAATTTCTTTTGTTATCATTCTCAATAAGCAAGAAGGTGTCTTTTTTGTTCTTTCTCTCTCCCTTCCTGTATTCATGGAATGCTCTTGTGCTAATTTAAAGATACTTACATGCTCTTTGGAGAAGTCTGAATCATTGGCCTCTTTAAAATGATCCATTTGGTAAGAGAGGAGGAGAGTGAATCAGACCTCCTTGGTAGGGAGGGACAAATGGAGCTTTCTCCTAAAATGCTGTCTTGTTGAATCGTGTTGGAATTAAATTATGATTAAAGCACAGAAAACAGGAGGGATGTGTGTTCAGGGGCCACTATTCCACACAAACACAATTATAACTCGCTATATTTTATTTTTATCACAACTATAATACAAATGTTTTCCCAGATGACAGCTTGGATCCAATAAGGAGATAATTGGGGATAGGTGCTAATGTCTTGTCAAAGTTATATAAATTCTTTTTTTGAAAAAGACATCTGGTTTAAGTGCTCGATGCCAACCGAATCCTTATAACCAAAGGCAATAATTGCTTGCTGCTGATGTGTATCCATGAATAATTGAAGGACTTGCCTTTCTGTATCCCTGCTTTAGCTCCCGGGATTGAAAGGACCCAGGCTTTGCATTTATTAAATAGATCTAATCTTGTTTTTATTTAATTTCCATTTTTATTGCATTGCTGTTCTCTGTTCTCATTCATGTTAATATTCTTCCCCTCTTGTTGCACACGGGGTTGTGCGTGCAACACGGCCAAAAGAAAAGGTGCCTGCCAGCATCTCTTGCTCCTGTTGCTTGCGCTGCCTTCATAGCATGAGCCGGTGGGTGTTCAGGGGAATCTGTCTGGAATGTCTCCAGAAGAGCCCTTCAAAAGACAAAACGCCATTTACAACAACTCATACTAGTCAGCACAAGGGTTTTCTTCCCTCCTAAAAGAAGGAAGTCCTCAAAGCAAACCCTCGTGTTACATTTCACAAGGATTTTCAGATGTCTTGTGCAGCAAATAAACTGCAGTTATGGCACGCTAAGCCTCCTTCTCTTTAGGCAGAACTCTGGGCGTGCTAGAGGCTGGCAGCCTGATGCTTCCCGTCTCTTTATTAAATCCAGTGGCTGAAGCCAGATGCTTATTCTTGAAAGATATCCTTAGCAAACTCTGCACGTGGATTTTAAAAGAGCATTTCACCTTATCGGTCGAGGAACACAGTCGTTTTTGTGTTCAAGATAAAAGAAAGAGACTAGAGATACTTTTATTTATGAACACAAACACATGTGCAAAGTACAGGCAGGTTCTCTTTTATATCTGTTTAGGCTCAGACAAGGGTTGCTGGCAGGCACTTGTCATGGCACGCACGGACCAGCTGTGAACGTCAGCAGAGGGAGGAATTTTGCCCTTTCCAAGCACACAGGTCTTGGACAATTACTACTTCTCTGAGGCTTGCTTCTTCCTCCAATTAACAAGAGTCAAAAGTGTCAAGAGGAACAACATGGAGTCAGTATATTCTTTAAAAAATATGCAAAGTCCTGCAGACTTCAGCTGCTGGTCACTGCTGAACACAGTGCAATAGGCTAAGCGAAGCAGCTCGCAGAATGCGCATCCTTGCAGTTCTAAGTGCTCGGCATTGTTGAACGAATAGTGCTGCCAGGCATTCGCTAGGCGCTCAGATGAAGGATTGACTACCTGGAGCTGGAGAACAGCTGACATGCCTCTTCAGTTTTTTTAAGCATTGATTTAGGAAAGGTTTTCCACTTTAATTTCGAAACTTGAGTGTAATTTTGCAGGTACTCAGCAATCCCACAGAAATGCAGGGAAAAAAATGCTCTGAAGCATAATGCACCCAGTGAAAACACAGCTTTCTGTCTCCAGGTCATCCCCTCTTTTCATCTCGCAGATCATCAGTTCCCCAGATGAAAAGCAGATGCGTGATTCCTAGTTACGGAGGGAATCGATAAATACTTGAGATTTTTCCCTGGTTCACATGCAATTTGCATGTGAAATGCGAGCTCCCTCACTGTCTCTGCGTGCTGCTACAGGCTTTCAGCTCACGCTTTACAAACAGGATTTATACAGGAGATCTTGAGAAGAACCTCTACTCAGAATTACGTATAATGTCGTGCTTTGGACATTCCCTTCCAATACAGGACCAATTGGTTTCAATCTCTCCTCCAGGTAGGAAAGGGACACCAGCATATCAGAAGAGCACTGTGGCATGTTGGTAGAGGGGTAACACTGGCTCCTTTCATTCCTGAGGAGGGATGACACCTAAGTGCATGCGGGAGAGGAATCCAAGGAGCAGCTACTGTGGAATAGCAGAATTGTTAAGTGTTCATACCCCTGATCAGAGAGAGGCATAACAGCAAGAAAAAGAAATAAACTGTCTTGCACTCAGTAAATTTATCACCAGAAAAGACCAGGCACATGGAAGTTTATCAAAAAACCAGCTGCTTCAGTACACAGGCGGCCAGTTACCTCCTAATATTTCGGAGCCCTGCCTGGGCAGGATTTAAGCTACAGAGTCTCCCTAAGACCTTCAGAGGCTATCTCGGCTATCTCCCTTCTCAATGCTACCATGGGTTTTTTGGTGCACTCTGGCTCTGCAAGCACAATTTTCTCTTTGCTTTGTACAGGAGACAGTGAGTCCTCCCTCTGAAAGACTCTGACACTGCCTCACCTGCTTCTGAGGTACATGAAGACTCCAAATGTTTAATCATAGGATCATAGAATCATCAAGGTTGGAAAAGACCTTCAAGATCATCAAGTTCTATTGTCCACCCTACAAGCCCGAACCACTAAAGAATCTCCTGAAATACCATGTCTGCCTATTTGTTGAACCCCTTCAGGGATGGTGCCTCCACTCACTCCCTGGGCAGTGTGTTCCAAAGCCTCCCTACTCTTTGTGGGAAGAAGTTCTTCCTAAGACGCAGTCTGAACCTCCCCTGGCACAACCTAATCCCATTTCCTCTTGTCCTATTGCTAGTCCCTAGGAGAAGAGGCCAACCCCCACCTCACTCCAACTTCCCTTAAGGTAGCTGTAGAGAGCAGTGAGGTCTCCCCTCAGCCTTCTCTACTACAGGCTGAACAGCCTCAGCCTCTCTGTGTCAGACCTTTTCTCTAGACCCCTAATCAGCCCAGCTGCCCTTCTGTGCCCTCTTTCCAGCACCACAATGTCCCTCCTATACTGCAGTGCTCCCAACTGTCCCCACTACTCAAGACACAGCCTCCCCAAGGCTGAGTACAGGGGCAGGTTGCTCTTGTTCTGCACACTACACCTACACAGAAATGTTTGGCCACCTTCTTTTGCAGTGCGGGTGGACACACGTTACATGAAAAAGAGTAAACACAATATTTTTTGTGGTGCTTGTTTTGATCTGGGCCACTGCCTTGCTCTGCCGGGCTAGAGCCTGTTGATGAGAACATTCTGTTCTTGGGCTTAAAGCTGAGAACACGACATTTCTGCTGTTGCTCTAAAAGTCATTAGATATCAGCCCAGAGGTTTTTCCTACAGCAATGTGAGTCAAAGAGTAGAGTGGTCATGGATATTTTGTTAACTTGTGAGAGGCTTTCCTGAGCTTTGGAGCATTTACAGCTACCACACAGTTTACGCTCTGCAACCCCCTGTGAGCCCAGCATAACCCACAGCGCAAGGCAATTCCAACTGCTTCAATAATTTGAAGGCTACTTTCAATTTGTTCAAATAGTATATAGACCGTTTTCTACAGAAGAATAGCCTGACAGTTCAGGTAATGTCAATGGACTGTTCACATCCAACTAAGTGGCCACCATCTTTTCCACCTTAAAATTACAAACACAAGCAAGTGTTGTTCACAGTTCCAGTTGGGATGCATTCCTTTGCCTGCACAGTGAAAGCCAAACATCCGTTTTCTGGCAGGGAATGTGGATCCAAACTGGGAAAAGTTTCCTGTTCTGACACTACAGCTTATCTGAGAATACCACAGTGGTTTGTAGATGATAATGTGGTGGTTGTGATGAGCACCAGACAAAATGCAAAGTGTACAAATTATGTTTAAAAGCAGCGGTCCCCTTCCACGTTCCCCTTTATGCTCCTGACTCTGCTTTGTAAAATCCACTAGACACAAACATGCCTCAGACAGGATGTTGTGATATATTCCCCTTAACTTTTCTAATATTTTTTAAAAGGAAAATTAACAGTAACTCCTCATGCTACAAGTCAAAATTACATTCATTCTCTTTCAAGCTCCAGTCCAAGCCAGTCTCAGCTGTTTCGTACCAAGGAAGCTGTTGCAGAGCAGAATCAGCCTCTGTGCAAACAATTACACTCTTTTCTCTAAAATGAAGCCCCTCTTTCAGGCTCCTTTAAAACCTCACAGTGAGCTGCCATAAGGAAGCCCAAGGTTTTCCTGTTGGCATCTTTTTTTCTTCTTTTCATTGCCAGTGTGTACTACTAACCTCTAGCTCACGCTGCTTACAAAATGCTGGACATGGGTCACACACTGGCCACGCACAATTAGCTGATGATATCCAGCTGTTAATTAGTCAATGTGCATTTTGCCCCAGCAATATTCCAGCCAAAGAGACTCTCCTGTTTCAACATCCCTGACAAGCTTATTTTCTTGACATACTAGTGCCAGAGCAATGAAGTCTGTTATTATTTCTGTCTTTATTTCTTCCCTCAAAGATTTCCTTCGAGACAGTGAGGTGATGGGTAGTAGGAGACAGTTTCTCACCTGTAGAATTCCAGCCTGAATTCTGACAAGGATGCTAGTACCCACAAACGTGTTATTTCCATCACTAGATCTTTAGAGTGTGATGCAGGCCACAGACACTTCTAGTAGAACATGTTTATCACGAAACCCCACCTTTGCAGTTACTTCCCGTGCCAGGCCACAGTGTTCACGGCTGTGTCAGCTCTACAGGTTACGCAGCAGAAAAGACTGGAAGGCCCCTTCTCTGTTCGACTTCTGCCTATTTCTAGACTGTGGTAACTACAGCTAGCTACCAGTACAACAGGCATCAACACAACAGGTTTTCCACGTGGCCATAAAAACTGCAGTAGTATTCTCAGGCAGAGTTTTCATTTGCTCTGGCAAAATACTCACTAGTGAAAAGAAGATTAAAAGCTTCTCTGCACAGTGTCTTCAAAGCCTTGGCTTTGATACCAGGAAGATGAAAAACAACATCATTTAGACGCCTTTAAAAATAGCAGTAGAGCTACCCAGAATGGTCAACCAAACCACCTCACATTATCCTCTGTGACATCTCACACTTCTGGGGACATTAGAGACACCCCTGCAGGGTCTTACCTGCTGGTTCCCAGAGCAGACAAGCTCTGGGAATAAATTCCATTGTTCTCCTGAGTTTGTCAGAGACAACCCAGATCTACCAGAACACTTCAGTTTCCCACAGCAGAACACAAACCAGGCTTACATTAATAATGGACGTTGTCACAGGCTGCTGAAATAGTCACCAGAATGGATTCGTGCATGAATTGCCTATTTTGGCAGTTACGTGAATGAGGCAATTGCTACGAACTCTAAATTAGACAGGGGTAGGGGGAAGTGGCCAAATTTCCATGGCTAAAGTCTTGACACCCTGTGTATCACAGCCAGGAGCTGAGCTGCAGAGCAACACATGAAGCTGCTGAAGACACCTAGGCCCTGCCAGAAGTTGGTACTTCTGAACACCCTCCAGTCCAAAGCTGGGCAGTTTATGTCATTAAAACCGAACAAGCTGCCTGGCCTGAAAAAGCTCCTCTCCTCATAAGCTTTTACACTCAGTAATACTACATATATGATATATATATATACATATATGAAATAAAATGTGCAAATGCTTTTAGAAGCTCCAGAGTTAAAAGCGATACGAACTGTTGAAAGCTTACTGCAGTATCTTCAACATGTATGTAAGCGGAAGTGGATGGAGAGGAAGTTGTAATCATAGGTTTGTGATAATTATCGTAAATAATTACACAACCATCAAGGCTACCACACTGTCTGGGTGACAACTGAGATTTTTCTGCTACACACAGCACAAAAAATTATTGGCTTGTTAAAATTTGTCCATATTTTGTGTTGGATATGCTACCTGATGTCTATCAGAACAGCAAGTCTACAGGTGCTCATGGACCTCATGGAAAGAACATTGCGTTTTGTTTGTGAGACTCGTGAGACCTGCTACAAAGCAAGAGAAAGAAGGAGGCTTTTGTAACAAGTCACTTTGCTAAAACAGAGGATTTTTTAAAGATCAGCTTTCGGTCTCAATCAGAGTTAACAGGATGACCAGGTAGGACATGGTTCGCAATCCTAACTAACTGCCTAGAAACCAAATAGACTTTCATACTGAGAACCAAGAAACCACAACACCATGACATGCCCATGGCACACATTTTAAGTACACTTCTCTTGGTTTTATTTGATCCACTAAATAACGAACTGATAACGATGAGTTAAAAGCGTACGTATATCTACGTATATGTGTATCTACATGCATTTTACCCGCATTTGATTAGTATCTGTGCTTCAGGAGAGATTCCTTTGACTTTAAGTCTGAGGAAAAGCAAAGCGAGCTATCTAAGTGGATCGTTATGATCCTGTTAGTCTATCAGGATGCTGTAAACCCCAAGTATCGTGCAGGACCTAACTGCATCTCATCTCAGAGAGAAGAGAATCAGGTCTTTGGCCACTGTGGGTCCTCTCTCCTCGAAGAGATCACACGCTGAAGACATCCCGGTTCTCACAGTCATCAAGGTACAAAATCTAGGTGAGAACCGGCATGTTCACCGCTGTGTCCTAGGAGGTTTCATGTTAGCTTTTGTTCGCTGCCCCTCGACCTCTAATTTATATGGGAAATATTTTTCTGTACTTCTTACTACCAACTGTTGTATAAACTAAAAATGCTTGAGACACCAATTCAGTTTTTACCAGCGGGACACCAAAACAGTCCAAGTGACAGGTCCACGTGGGAGAGCTAGCCATGGCCTCACCACACCTCCCATTGTCCCAGCCGTACTCCCAACGCAAGTGCTAAAACTGTATTAGTCCAGAGAAGCTGGCAGTCTCAATTATCTAAACTCTTGCCGGGGAATCCTAAGGAAATGAGATGAAGTTTCACCTCCTAAGAAGCACAGGGCTACTGGAAGGCTTTGATAGCAGAAGTAGGAAGAACTTCACCTCATCCCATGCCAGCACATGCTCTGAGAAGCAGACTTGCTTTAAACAAACAGTAGGAAGATCTGAAGCTCAGTTTCTCATCCTCACGCGGAAGCGATAAACACCGGGTTGTAAGCAAAAACGAAGGGGAATACACATCACGTTTCCTCTTGCTTTCCCCCGCATTCAGATGAAACCTCACCTGGCTTTCTGATCTGAGGGTACTCACTTGATCAGTCTCTGCAGGTGTTGTGGGAAAGGGAAAAGCGCATTTCTGAATCCTGCTGGAGATTAAACACCATGCTGCTCACAGAAGAAAAGTGTTGGCTCTCAGTGGATGACGACGAAGGCATCCAAGTTAGTGGACAAGTAAGCCTCTGCAGGCTTAACTAGCTGCTGGAAAGGATTTGGAGAAGCTATGCTTTGGATTTTGCCATTTAAAAGAACTCAGCTGAGCTTTGTGCCTTCTGCAGTTACGACAAGATTCACAACTACAGGCAGCAGTTCCTACAGTATTACCATTTCTTTCACATGTGCACTTCAAAAGGAACCAAAAGCCGTTTCTCTGGCCATTGGGACCTGTGTGTTGCTGAATGCTGATGAGGTGGTTTCCCAGGCACTAGCAGAGGGTTTTTTCCCATATATCTAGGTTTGTTTAGAATGATTATGCAGAGTGATTTGGACTCCTGTCTAGCGAGATGCATTTCTGAAATTTTGTTTCAGAAATTGTGCCCTGGTTGATGAGGACTGGGTCAGGGATCTGTTGAGGAAACCAGCTGTACACAAATCCATGGGCCCTGATGGGATGCACCCATGAGTACTAAGGGAGACAGCAGAAGTCATTGCTAAGTCATCCGTCATCATGGCTAAGTCATGGGGATCAAGACAGGTGCCTGGGCACTGTCACTCCAGTCTTCAAAAAGGGTCAGAAGGAGGACCCAGTTAACTGTAGACTGGTCAGCCTCACCTCCATCCCAGGAAAGGTGATGGAACAATTTATTCTTGATGTTGTCTTTAGGCACAAAAAGGGCTGGAGGATCATTAGGGGCAGTCAGCATGGCTTTAGCAAAGGGAAGTCACGCCTGACCGATCTAATAGCCTTTGATGAGGGCATAACCAGGTGGATACATGATGGGTGTGGTCTATCTTGACTTCGGTAAGGCATTAGATACAGCATCCTTGCAGCCAAACTGAGGCAGTGTGGACTGGATGATCAGGCAGTGAGGTGGATCATGAATGGCAGGATAGGAGTTGGAGGTCTGTATCTAGTGGAGTCCCCCAAGGGTTGATATGGGGACCAGTATGACAGAATCACAGAATCATTAGGGATTAGAAGGGACCTCGAAAGATCATCTAGTCCAATCCCCCTGCCACACCAGGATCACCTAGACCAAACCACACAGGAACACNTTTTGATAAGTGCTGTGACAGGTACCCCAATATTATCTTAGCGAATGCCTCAGGAAAGTAAATGTAGGTGGTTGTAGTGGTCTAGATTGGACATATCCTGATGGAAAAGGACCAAAGGGCTTACTTGTTTTTGTTTTCTCTGTAATTTTAGAATGCTGGCTGGTACCACCCTAGTCCCATGAAGCTCATCACAGAAAATCTTCCCCTAACTAGCTTGACTGATTATATTTTTGGAGTGATTATATTTTTGCAGGTTTGCAACCTGATTCTGGAAAGACATCAAGGAATTTTCACATTGTGATCCAAATAGCCCCACTGGCAAGCTTTTGCTCAGGAACAAATGAAAGATTTAGGTCTTTCCCGGAGCATAATATGAGTGAGTAGAGATTTTTTCAAGGCTGCACTAAAGATTTTTCCATCACAAAAGGGGAATTCAATAGATAACAAGTAATTAATTCTTCCTCCCACACCCTGACATTCTCCTGTAACCCTGCAAACAACGTTAGCAGAGATTCAGATTTCACAAATGCTGGCATGCCTTGAACACGCACGCATAGACATTCTTACACCTATACATACGTTATGAGAAGAAGGTAAAGGAAGCCTGCAGGTGTTTTGTGATATACTTTAATTTACTACAGCCTGGCACAAAGCCTTTTCATTTGTTCTTTTGGCCTGTCTACACTTTATGAATTTTGATGGCTTATTTTTGGGTAAGAATTCCCCCTCTTGTTCTGTTGCTGTTGCAGGGCTTCAGATTTCAAGTCTTTCCTCTTCCTTTGTATTTAATTTGCAGGCTTGATTACTTCTCTAAGTGCAGGAACTGAAATATATTTTCAGCTTTTTAACTAGTCTTGACTCACACCGTTTCAGAGTGCTCTGTCTTACTGTGTCTTACCAGGTAGCGTTCTAGCTTTATTCTATGTTTTGTACTCCAAACACAACTCTGCGCAGGCTCTGACTGGACCTCTATCGTAATCTGTGTTTTTAAATAAAAATACAACCCCATTCTCTTGGGCAACACAGGGAACTTTTGAGCATTAATATTATTTCCGTACAATTCCATTGCGGGCAAGTCAAAAAAGATTGAAATTTTAAAGGGGAAAAACTGATTTTTTTTTTAACCCCTACATGAAAGATCTGAGCACATGCTTGTGTGGTGACACTCAGTGTTACCTGCGGTTCAGAGCTTAAGGCACTGCCATTTGTCAAGGAAAAGTACTGGCTGCTGATACCAAAACCCACCCGAATGTTAAAGCTCGGTCTCCTCTTTGCACTTCCTCACGTGGATGCTCTTTGTGTGATTTTCTTGTGCAACAACCTGTCCTTAGACTGACTTTTCTCCCTGTTTACCCAGTTACTAACTGACTCCTTCTTTAAGAGAAACCAGTACACAACTGGTGGGTCTGTGTCCCTCTCTTGGTACACAGATACGTACACAAAAGCCTCAGATACACCTGTGAGAGGCAGTAAAGGTAGAGATATGAATTGATGAAGTTAAATCTTAATGAACAGACGCACAGTGTCAATGAACAATAACCGCAGTACCCGACTACACACACAATGCACAATTAGACATGGGCTTGAACATATAAACACTCTATCTGCTTATTCAGGAAGGGTGGCTCTAGGTGAATGCCCAACAGCAGCACATTTGTTTGGCAAATGGAATTACGTGATGTGCTTTGCCTCTCTGACCTACACACAACTCAATGCTACAAGCCTAATTGCATTCACATATATGCTGTTGGTCTAAAGCTGGACAGACGTTTAACTGATCCCCTAATAAAACACTGACTCATGAACCTTCAGCCTTTTCTTCTGCATTTTTATCCTTTTGCTTGCACCAATTGTCATGTCAGAAAACTTGTCATGAAGGCCTTTTCCAGCCTAGGCCCTTCTATAATTCTAGGATGCATTCATTCTGTTCTGGTTTTGGCATACAAAAATGCAGACCATTTATGCTGGGGGATAAACACCCTGCTCTGCAGGGTGGAGCAAAGGTGACACCATTTTCTTTACTCCAAGAGTCCTCTGCATCTCCAAAACCACGATCAGGGGGGCAGGCTTTGCAGCACTCTATGTCAGTGCCTGCATGTGAGTGTCAAGGTTTATTATGGTGACTGGGGTAAAAAACTAAGTCAAATGGGTTTTAATCGTCTTTATTTTCTCTGTGTTCCTGATTTCAAAGCTACAGACTTGAAAGCATTACATCAAATCCAACTGAGCTAGAGCTATAACCCCATCATTACAGGCATGATGCCACTATGTAGAAAATACCAACAATTACATCATGAATTCAGTTAATGAGAGGAAGGAAGAAAAATTCTTCTTGGTTTTACAAGATCTTTAGAAACCAAATTAGCTGCATGGGTACAATTGTGTTTCACAGGCAAAGAAATGTGCTGCCCATGAATAGCAGCAGATTAGCAGGAGTTTTAAATTGCATTCCCAGAAACAGTAGCTCCAACATCTGTACATTATTCCTTCTTCATGAGGAAACCTGTTCATCCCACACCATGATAATCTCAGAAAGGTCAAGGGTTTTATCCAAAGTGGATTCTGTCCACCATACATCCAGTTTGGGGGTGCAGAAAAAATGTAAACAAAAAGCTATCTAAACTCATCTCTCTTGTCGTCGCTGTAAAACCAGCATTTTGCTGCTTTCAGTCACTGCCCTGAATTGGAAGCTTGGGAGGGATAAAGAAGTCTAAAAAGAGGACAAAATACAATGGTGAATCTAGTTCAACAGACTTAGAATGGTATAAAGGCAACAGCTTCCCTTTGCTCTCTCCCATCTTCCAAAACACTTACAAAAAGAGAGTGGCAGGATGAGCTTCAGCAGTTCACTGACCTTGAAAAGCCATGTCCTGGGTGTCACCTGTTAAAAAACAGCCCAGTAGCTCTGAATTCAAAGGTGACCTATTATGCTAGGCAAGGCTAAAGCGTCCTTCAGACCTGGGGACTTGGGTGTTCACCATGGGCTTTTATTTTCTTAGATAGGAATAATTCCAGTCTATTTCTTCAGTCTTGCAGCAGTGATGGACCTGAGCCGTGAGGTCAGAACTCTGAATAAGACCTAAAACTTATCTCATATTCATTTAAAATAGCAGTCTTACTACTGCATTGAGTGTTGTCAAATAGATGTGAAATTACTGAAAAGAAATCGGCGCAAAGAGCTCCCTGGGCTGACCTCACTGGATTAAACGTATGCAGCCAGCAACCTGAGTCACTATGCCACACAATTCTACACCATTATTTTTTTGGCCTGGCCCTTTTTAGAGACTATTTCAAAAGAAGTGTATTTCTCCACTTCAAAGCACAGCACCAAATCATCCCAGTAGAGTTCTCTGAAGGAGAGGAGAACCTCTGTGTCTTTGTCCCTACTGCAACGATGAGCACTAGAAGCATCATCGTTGCAAAGAGCACTTTGCCTGACCCAGCTCTGCAGGAAAACACAAAATTTATGTTAAGAACTTTGAGATCTGTTTTAGAAAACCCAAGGGCATAGTCACTGTTATTGCAGTTCACAGAGCGACAATCAACTGCCATCTTAGCGTCTGCTGTATGGCTGTCAAGAGAAGCTGGCTGGAGAAACAGCCTGCATGCCTGCCTTGCCCTGCCAAAGATCAGTCAGAATAATGAGAGTGGAAAATGAAAACGAGGAATAGACCCCTTAAAGTGCTGACTGTACTCTTCCCAGATTGATTTTCACAGAGCTCTTGTTCTTACCTCCTGTGATGGTTTGAAGGGGATAGCAAAATAGCCTGAATCCAACACATCTTCCCAATGAGATTTCAACACTTAGATTGTCCTAACACACTGCATAAAATACCTGGTATTTAACACATCAGTTAGGGAGATCCGGCAGGTTCATTCCAATGCGTGGTGTAGTGTGAGGACTAAGTCCGAAACCGCACAAGATTGAGATGTATCAGAAAGGCAACCAAAGGAGCAAATGCTCCACGGGAGGCTACTATGGCAACGAGCTCTTCTGGGCTTTTGAGCCCTGCAGCACTCATCCCTTGGGGGTTCCCACCATGCTGGATGTACCAATTACATCTGATCTGGAAATCAGCAGGAGCAACGTATGTGATTTCTAACCCAGCATTTCAGACAGCACAGTGCTGAGCTGGGATAAGGCAGACGGCTGGAAAGCGGCAGCCAAGCAGAAGGTCTATAGAACCTATTATCATTCAAGTTCTTATTGGAAACCCACTGCTTTTAATTGCAGTGCTTCACTGCTGTTTTTTCAACCTTAGAACAACTACAATAAAAACAGTGGAGCAGGGGAGGACCCTAACAACAAGATTAATTTGGTCTTACATAGCCCCACTTGCAGCTGTCTTCATTTTTGCTAGTTAGGTAGAAGTTTCACAAGAGAGAGAGTGGAGAGAAACAAGTATTTCTAGAGATAACTCACCTGCTTCTATTTACATATTCATCCCAAGAATAAATGAATCATGCTCCACAAGGAGGTTTTTCTTTCCTCTGACTAGAAATTTAGACAATCACTTCGGATGTTGATGATAATGGGTGTATCTTTGCTAGGTCCTGGGAAACAGAGAGGTGCCTAGGGACTGGAGGATAGCAAATGTTACCCCAATCTTTAAAAAGGGAAAGAAGGAAGACCCAGGTAACTATAGACCGGTCAGCCTCACCTCCATCCCAGGAAAGTGTAGCGGGTTGAAATTCAAAGTGCTTTGCTCCCGGGTTTTGGCACCAATTTTGTGGTGGGTTCAGGACCACAATTTAATATCAAAGAAAGAAAAGCAAAGCAGTGAGGTCTCAGTGGCATCTCGGATAAAATTCACCAGACAACTGATGGCTTAGGGAAACTCCAGAAAGGTTTATTAACAGTAACTATACGGAAAAGGTTATGCAAGACGGTGCATACAAACTGGAAACTCTGTAATTAATGCCCTCACAGAACCTGAGAAAATAGAATGGTAAACCACTCCAGTTTGGGCCTTGGATCTTCTTCTAATTTAGAGACCTGGGAAGGAAAGCATGTCAGTCCGGGATGGCGTGAGTTTCTCAGCGCCCACACCTGCATCCCTCGGTGCAGCAGACATGCATCCTCAATGCTCTCGGGATGGCCTGAGTCTCTCAGTGCCCAC
>VXBP01003840.1:1522-17101 GCA_013400115.1 Rhinopomastus cyanomelas
ATCCCTAACCCAGTCCACGCTGACCAGTGGGGAGCACTCCCTCCTCCAGGCTTCCTCTCCTTCATCCAAGTTCTGGGGGACATAAGAGAGTTCGGCCTTAGCTGTAAAGACTGAAGCAAAGGCGGCATTCAGCAACTCTGCCTTCTCTGCATCCTCAGTTATCAAGGCTGCCTCCTCGCTCAGTAGTGCCCCTGCACCTTCCTTGTTCTTCCTCTTTCTGCTGATGTATTTCAGCAGAATGAAGCCTTTCTTGTTCTGTTTTACTGCCTTTGCCAGCTTCAGTTCCAAGAGGGCTTTGGCCTTCCTTGTTGCTTTCCTGCAAGTCCTGACTACTTCCCTATAGTTCTCCCAAGTGACCAATCCCTTCTTCCATGAATTGTAACATTCCTTCTTCCCTGAGGAATTAACCCTTAACATTTTTCACTGTGAGCCTGCCAGGGTTTGCCAAAATGGGCTATACCACCTAGAACAATTTCTGCTGTATATACAGGAGGTTTAAAAAGAATCCGAATTCAACTTCCTGGTAGAAAAATACAGGTGCTACCCAAGTCACAGGGCTAAACCAGTTGAGTACAAATAGCAGAAATGCTGCTGGAAGAGGTGGATAGATAACATTATTCAACAAACACTTACCACTAAATGTCTTTAGAAACAGATTTAGCCAGGTGCCTTGACGCTCTTTAAAAGGTCATACCTCATCCTTGCCATTGGAAAGGATTGTAAAGAGAATAAAATTGCAACAGTAGAAAAGAAGTGTAAGTTAGTAAAATTCAGTGTTTTAGCAGGATCTAAGATGCCTTCATTACAAGGCTTTACTGATTGGCAGAAGTCATTCTAAATGAACTCAATTTCCTGTAAATCATGAATTTACTCTAACTGTGGTGAACTCTAAGGGATGAAAATGCATGGAGCTTATTTTAAGATGTTAGTTATTATAAGCTGTGCATTTTCAGAAAGCTACCAACATATCTTCTTCTTATGAATTAACAGTATTAATTCACAAGTAGGCATTTCTTTAATGTTATCTGCTGATCAAATTACTTTCCGATGAGCATTTTCAGCTCAGCTATTATTTACATTTATGTAATGCAAAACATAGTCCCTTCTAACCCTGACTGATTCTATGACTTGGTCTAGGTGATCCTGCTGTGGCAGGGGAACTGGACTAGATGATCTTTCAAGGTCCCTTCCAATCCTTAATGGTTCTATGATTACCTGCTTGTATCTTCTAGAACTTAAGCACACCTCCTCCACCATAATCTACTTGATGAAAGACAGATGGCAATTTCTAAATCTTTGCTTCTTTTAACCTTCCATTTTTCCAGTATCAAGTGCTTCAGACTATCTGCAAAACTCACCCCAGCCATGACAAATTTATGTATTACCTTTGGAATATTCCCTGTAGATAGTCAAAATCATTGCGTAAGGCACTGTGCTAATCTGCTCAGCAAGCAGTTCCATGGAATTATCTATGAGTTCTCTGAGAAACTGTCTAGATCTAATAGAAGAGCAGCCATGACCAACTCAGAGGTTACTAATTTTTATTACCGTTAATATTATTTAGAGGAAAATAGTAATGTAGTTATAGAATATTTTTCCATTACATTGGACAAAAAATTATGTTTGAGGATCATTTTCTAAGGAGCCATTTCAATACTGGTCATGGAAAGAAACGCAAGTTTCTTCTCTATGCTCAGTAAAAGAGAGGAGGAAAAAACCCCAACCCAATCCAACAAAACCAAAATGAACCCCAGCAAAAAACTCGCAATGGGACACACTCCAGAAGCCTCTCATTGGGACAGAAGCCAAGCAGTAGATATTTCATGATAGACCCTCATTTTAACTGTGATTCAAACTCTCATGAACAGTGTAAATGTATGAAAAATAACTTTCCTTTCAGGAATATACGGTAACAAAGACAATGTAGTTTCTGCTACTGAAGTGAAATAAACATTAGACCATGTAAAAAAAAGATAAATCACAGGATATTAGGGATTGGAAGGGACCTCAAAAGATCATCTAGT
Source organism: Rhinopomastus cyanomelas (assembly GCA_013400115.1). Taxonomy (NCBI): domain Eukaryota; kingdom Metazoa; phylum Chordata; class Aves; order Bucerotiformes; family Rhinopomastidae; genus Rhinopomastus; species Rhinopomastus cyanomelas. The sequence continues at coordinate 3,547 of VXBP01003840.1, forward strand.
CCAATCCACTTGCCACAGCAGGATCACCTGAAGCCGATAGGAATTACATCCTGATCAGTTCTCCCCTTACAGACAGCTCTTCGGAGTCCCTCACAGAAAGAAAGGAGTTGTAGATTGCAGTAATGAAAACCAAAACAGCACTTGACAGTTTTCTGGAGGGAAAACGTTGAACCTCATTAAATGCGCTTTCCAGTTCAGAAAAACAAGAAACATGAAATCAACAACCAATTCAGAAGACTGTTAGAAGACTTCAGGAACAATGTGATGGAATAGGGTACACAAGGTTTCCCCTATAAATAGTCTAGACATCAGCCCCACTTCCATGCTATTCAATTCAATCCTTAGATGTTAAAACATACACAGAGACTGCTCTCATATTCACAGAATTGAAACAGGTTATGTACACTGACAGTGACAAGACTATTAAAAGGTCATCAGGTGCATGTGCTTTCAAAACCTGCAAAATTGTATTGACAACAGCGTGTTACCCTAAAAAAAAAAGCTGCTTTGCTACACTTTTAGTAACTTCAGATGGGAATCAAGCATGTATTTGTAAACCTGGTGAGAAAACAGTAAAATCAGCTTGCTCACTCCAAACTCGGAGCCACAAGGAAAAACAAACCAACCACAAATCCCTCGACTACTTTATTACCCAAACATAAAACGTAATTATAACGATATGAGATAAAGGTGGTGGCAGCCACAAGTTTTTAACGAGAAGTTAGCATACAAGCCATGATTATGGGGCTGTAAGTTCTAGGAGAGAGCAGAAAGCTATCCTCTTACGACCTTTTTACTCTTGGCTTCCAAAGTTATTTTCTTCTGCACTCAGCATCTTTGCCAAAAAACCAACAGATCTTCACCTCAAAGGCCTCAACACAAGTGTGGTGAGTTTTTTTTCCCTGATACTACAAAATAACACGATTTTAAGAGCAGGGCCCGACTTTAAAAAGAACAGAGTCTGCAAAGACAAAAAAGGCCTTCATCACTCATCAAAGCTTCAGCCTCCACAACAGTGAAAAAACCACGTTTGAGAGAGGCAGCAGCACTGAGCACGAGGGGAATGGGGGAGCAGAGAACAGGAGGGGCTGCTCGGGATAAGCGGGGTGCTTCTGAACAGCGTGGGAGGAGGGCAACAGCGGTACCTCCTCGGTCACGAACACAAAGCCACCCCAGGCATTAGGCACTGCTCAACTAGCACTCGGAGAAAAGCACCAAGAAAAGCCCAACTTCTGCGAGGCGCGGCCAGGTGAGGGCCGGGACAGGAGCAGCCCCAGCCCCCAGCGCCGCCCGCCACTCATCCCCGGTCCCGCTTGGTCCTGGCACCGCTCTTCCCGCAGCTGCCTTCGGCCTCCGTGCCCACCTTGGCTATCGAAGAGACTCCAGAGCTTAGCGAAGATCAGGCCCATGCCTGGTCTCGGCCTCCCGCGAACACCTAGCGCTCGGCCAGGCGACTCCTCCAAGCAGACCGAAGGCGCAGAGCCTCAAACTCGCAGCTGGAAGCGAGCAGGGGGTGGGCGGGCCAATACCACCGCCCCGCCCCCGACCAATGGCCGCATCAACGCGAGGGGCCACCCCAGCGTCTACCCGGCAGTCACGCATGTTACGTCACTTCGTGCGTCAGCGCGCACGCGACATGTGGCTTTGGCGAGACTTGGGGTAGGTGTTGTGACGTACGGCCTCGAGATGGGAACGTGGCCAGTGGGAGGGGGTGCTGTATGGTGCTGCGGGCGGTGCTGCTGCCGATCCGCAGCTTCCCTTGCACTTGCGAAAGGTTTGGGGTTTAACCTGTTTGGCTTTCCTGTATAATAAAACGTTTACAAATACCGGACTTGGTCTCAGTATCGCTCCGAGACAGGGACCTTGTAGCACAGAGATAGAGAAGGACATTCTGGCAGCCCGCGCTGGAGCGAAGCGGCTTCTGCCTGCCTCTTGGCCCGACCCTGAGGCCTCCCGAAGGCCCACAGTCAGTTGGACGCTGCGGCGTGTTCTGCTCCCATAGTAACAGCGGAGTCCTTCCCGCCCTGTCGGCCGCTAGCCCAACTGTGTGGCTGCAAAGGCGGTACTTCCTGCTGCTGCCCCGGAGAAGGCGGGACGGGGACGCGGCGCGGCGGTAGGTGGGGACTTGACGGCGGGTTGGTTTGGTGCCATGGCAGGGAGCGGCGCGGCCCGGGTAGGGTGGGGAATGCAGGGGGAAGGCCGGGTCCGTGTGTCCCTCGATGTCTTCCGGGGCCAAGGGTCCGTGGGTCCCGACGAAGTTTGCCTCTCCCGGGTATCCCCTGGCTCGAGGTGCCATGAGGAGCCTCCGGCCTGCTGTGAACGCTTGTGCCCTCGCACCTCATCCTAACGGGGCGGGGCGGGGAACAGAAGTGGAGCCTCACATTCCGATTGAGGTGACTGCCTCTTTCCTCGTGTGGGACTGAGGCTTTGACAGTTTCGTCTTGCCGGGCATCTGCGGGTGATGGTCCTGCACAGTGCTTTGGCACTACGTCAGAGCCTTCGTCTCTATAACAACGCGAACAGGATCAGAGCACCCCTAAGAACTCTTTTCTGAAGTCTGTGAAGCCTCTGCTGAGGCAAGGTGTACCTACCACACAGCGATTCTGTGGAGAAAATACCTAGTTGTGTTTGAAGTCTAACTGTTGCGTTTGAAGAGACACTACTCAATGTTGCTCTTCAGCCTTCCTGCCATGTCTAAATTTGTAGGCATAGTGATGATGGGTGTCTTGTACTTTTATTTCAATGTGTGTGTTGAGCCCACCTGCCTTACAGTTGAAGTGACAGAGCAGCTCTACTGCATTAATACTGTGTACCGGAACCAGTGAGCTGGTCAGGGTCAAGTTTTAGCAACTTCTCTTACATGTTCCTGGACTTCCTAATGTGTTCATTACAAAGAGTGCAAATTAAGAACTGTGTGGCCAGTAGGTTGAAGGAGATTATCCTCCCCCTCTGCCCTGGTTAACTCTGTTCTGGAGTGCTGCATCCAGTTCTGGGCTTTTCAGTTCATGAGAGACAAAGAGCTACTGGGTAGAGTCCAGCATAGAGCCACTGAGAAGTTTATTAATGTCATCAGTTTCTTTCAACAGTTGCCAATTCTGAGAATAGGACTTTGAAACTTACCCATGGAATTGAAAAATACTTTTGTCTGTGCACAGAAATTTTCTAAAAAGATTAACATTGTTCTAGCATTAAAACGTCAATCTGAAATATTAAAAAAATGAAAAGTTTTTTTGAGGAGTTTTGTATGATGAAAGTTAGAAATAGCCTTTTAGTAAAATAAGTGCTCAACTTCCCAGTGTATTTTCTCCAAGGGTGTTTAACATTGTCTACAATTAAAATGTATTTTAGTATTCAAATATTTTATTATCTATTAAATAAATCTCACTGATGGGGAAGAAGAGTGATTCTCACTTCTCCTTTTAATTTAGGAAGTCTAATTTTGGACTTAAGTGCATATGTAATCTTCCACAATACAGGCAGTATAGGGGTGGGTAGATAAAATTTGGGAAGAAAACTGTGTTTTATTACCTACAGAGAAAAATAAATGGACGATAATTACAAAGAACAGAAGCTGCATTGAGGCTGAGCTACAACAGAGACTTTATAGCCAGGCTTTGCAGAAGGAGTTAAAGCCACATCTGAAAATTTTCTGTAGCTTTTCACCATCCAATCTTTCTCCAGACAGCCTGAAGATTTTCAGTGAGGATCAGCACAGCTTCTGTTACATTAATGCTTCACTGTTCCTATTGTGAATTAAACACATACTCAAAAGAAAACTCTTACTGATAGGCCTTCTTTAATTTATTACGTTTATATGGAAACAAAAAGGTTCACGATGCATTTCATCCCTTTATGAAGCCTTTATAATTTGAACTACAAAAGGAAACCTAGTATGTTAAGCTTGATAAAATAAATGTCAGAGACAAATTAGAAGGTTATCTAAAAACTAACAGATGTGATGACTAAGAATTTCAAAGATTAGACTTAGAAGAGTCAAAGCAAATTCTGTGAGGAGCCTTTGTGAATGAGTTCTAGGGCTAAACAGCAAATTATCCCCAAGGATAGCTAGGAGAACTTCTAATGGGACAGGATTTAGAGAAGCTGACACTTTATTTGCATTTGAAACCGATACAGGACCCTTGGAAAACATGGCTAGGAAGGAGATGCCAGTAAGGAAACCATTGTAGCCTCATTCTAAAAGCCAAATGTAGTTAAGGGTAGTGTTACAGTCATAGCCTGAACAATATTTAGAATTTTTGAGTACAGTAAAACTGCTTTATTGAACCAGAAGTATCAGATACTGATCTTAGTTTATGGGTACATCTCACAGTACACATATAAGCTCACAGTGTATGATGAAAACTGCAAGGAAGATATTTTGCTTATTTTATTTCTTTACCAGCAGGTTTTGAAAACCAAAGGAAGATGTCTTTTTTCCCCAAAATCTCTTTCCAGTGTGAAGTTGAAGAGTATCTGACCAGAATGTTCAGAAATAATGAGGTATGTGAAACAGATGCTACCAGTCATCAACAAATATTCACTAACCAAGCACTGTTACTATTCCTTTGATTTAATATTTTGTGTTACTTTAATATGTTACAATAAGGTTTTGACTGCACATTAGACACAGATGTGTAAATACATAGCTCAATTTAAATTACAAACTTATTCTTTATGTCTGTTGGCCCAAGGTAACATGGAATCATAGAGTCAGTAGGGATTGGAAGGGACCTTGAAAGATCATCTAGTCCAAGCCCCGTGCCACAGTAGGATCACCTAGACCAAGTCACATGGGAACACATCCAGGTGGGTCTTAAACATCTCCAGAGAAGGAGACTCCACAACCCCCCTGGGCAGCCTGTTCCAGTGCTCTGTCACCCTCACTGTGAAGAAGTTCCTTCTCATATTTATGTGGGACCTCCTATGTTCCAGCTTACACCCATTGCCTCTTTTCCTATCACTAGATGACATTGAGAAGAGCCTGGCTCCATCCTCGTGACACCTACCCTTCAAATATTTGTAGACATTAATGAGGTCACCCCTCAGTCTCCTGCAAGCTCAAGAGACCCAGCTCCCTCAGCCTTCTTCTCATAAGAGAGGTGCTCCACTTCCTTCATCATCCATTGCCCTATGCTGGACTCCCTCCAGGAGCTCCACATCCTTCTTGAACTGAGGGGCCCAGAAGTGGACACAACATGAAAATATTTAAACATAAACCTAGCATAAATCTGAGACTTCAGTTTTGGATCCCACTGAAGAATGATCACAGAGAAAACCTGTCATTTCTTTTGAATATATTCATAAGAAATACTCTCTTTCCCCAGTCTAGAACAAAAGTACTGTCTATAGTATGTGAATTCCTACTGTAAAAGGATACAAAAATCTCATTGTATATTAAAATAAGAGTTATTAATTCAATGGTTTTGAATTCAGTCTTCCATCTCCTTAGGACTGTTCTTTATAGCGTACCACAGAGCTTGCTAGCAGTTACTTTTGGTATTTCTGCAGCCTGTTTGCAGTCATATTGCTACTATGACTACTTTTCCAACAAGTCCTTTTCAAAAAATGTATTGTGTTTTCACTGGAATGTACATAGACATTCCTCACATTTGCATCTTATTCCTCCATGTGATCATTTCTCCATTTCTGCAGCATGGGGGTTGGACTCGATGATCTCTTAGGTCCCTTCCAACCCCTAGCATCCTATGATCCTATGTTTATTCAGTGTTGTTTTTTGGACTGAGCAGGAGGCTGCTGTGAGACTTTCTTTAATATAAAATCTCTTCTTTCAGCTTGTCGCTGCTTTAGGTACACATGAAGCGGAGAGTAAATATCAGTCTCTGTTAAGTCGTCTGTCTCATCCACCAGGTTTCACAACTGTTAGAGTTAATACCCACTTGGCCTCAGTGAAACATGTCAAAAAATTGCTGTTTGAAGAGATCCAGAAGGTTTGTGCAATTTCTTTGCTAAGCCAAAATAGCAGGATATTTCATCTTTATTTGTGATTATGGAAGCTTTTTATTACTGGAGACCATTCTTAATGTATATCCACTAATATTAACATTATGCAGTCATACTGATTTCCTATTAGCATTAAAGAAGAACTCATTATCTAGCAGTATCCTTTTTCCAGTATGTCCAAGAAAAGCAGTAACAGAAACAACCAACTCTTTCTCATATGTCAGATTCAGACTGTAGATAGGATTTGGGTACCACTATAGTAAATACTTTAAAGGCGTCATAAGTCCAGAGAAGACAGTAGAAGCAGATAAAACCTGTAGTTGCACATGCTGTGTGTTCAGCACATCTGAAACATTTCTATTTGAGACTAAAGGAGAATGGGAAAATGTATCTTTGTACAAACTGTTTAACAAAGTGGGAAAATGTGTATGAAAACTTGTGCCAGAGTGATGCCCTACAGCTGCTGTATTTTATTTTTTAAAAAAACTGGCTTTAATGTTTTATAATTTTCTGGATTTTTACTTACTTTAATTAAATATTTATTTATCTGATAATATGTAAGCCATTATGTTCAAGAAGCAGATTATATTGAAATTCTCCCCTAGCGCTTCACTTTGTCAAAAAAGATCCTGTTCCTATTTAAGTAAATTATTAATGCTAGTGAGCATACAGGGAGCTATTGCATGACAGGTACCATGACATCTCTCTGATGCAGAGGCAGCTGACAGTATTCTGCTGGCTGGAATGCCAATGACTTATGCTAATTTCAGCTTGATTGTTGAAATCTGGAAATAGATATTGCATTATGATATTTTGCTTCAAGAGGAAATGCTTCGCTGGAAACTGAAATAAGACTGACTTTTCATAAACCTTTTATATTTTGAATTGTGGTTATATTAGAAAAGGAAACTCTACAACAGTTTTGAATAAAAGCTTGCTCTTGGTTTGTTTTGTTTCTTAAAATATTTACCAGATGTTTATTAATTTATGGGCTTACATGTTTTAAGATTAGATTTGAGAAGGCTTATGCAAGCAGCCATAGTCTTTTTGAAACTCCAGAACAGTTTCAAAATGCCAAGCTGTCATTTTTTCAACTATGTTTACAACTCAGCTCTCAGTACCCATTCAAAGTTGCTGGAAGGAAAAATGAGTACTATTACCAACCTGGCATATTAAGGCAGAGTTAAACAGTGGTTTATAATTAATAACATCAAAAAGGTGACACAAGTTAGATCCAGGGTTATCTGGGGGTGTTTCTATGATCTAATGACAACTTGACCCAGTCTTCTTCCAGATGAATGCAAAAAAATCAGTGATAGGGTTATGAGTGTCAGAATACTGTCCCACTCCATGGAGTCAGGTCTTAGTGAATCACTTTGTGCTCTTCTTATGTCTGAATTTATTAAATGTTGATCTTTGACACACATATTTTAAACAGAGTCTTCTTACACACTTATTTCCCAACCTCTCTTAACTGTTTTAACTGGATTTGGTTTGTGTACTCTACAGGTATGAATTATAAATGAAAAAATAGGTTTTGGTCTAATTGACTACTAAAATATTATGTCGTTTTAGTATTGCTTAATAATGATGTTTCTTAATGAGACAGCAATTTAAAGGACAACATGTTCCAGTACTCGAGCACCCGAAACTTCAGGACATCTTATTAATTCCTGTCACTGGACCAAGGTTTGAAATATTCAGTTTTTAACCTTAAAATGTGATAACATGCATTTTACATGTTAAACAGATGATAGCTAACTCACTATGAATGAAACACTACTTTATATTAAGACCTAGTGAACAGTCCTTGTCCAAAGCAGGTCATGTGTTAGTATTTATTAGTCCGTAAAGCATGTAAGAAAGCATAGAGAATTCTTTCCTTATTAACTTATATAACTTACTAACTTTATATAGGGAAAATGTAACATAAGTGTATCTGCTCCAGAAAGCCAGGTAGATGGCAGACAGAAAACGGAACTTTTATAGTGGAGTATGGGCACGGTTTTCTTCCACTGGAATAAAGTTAAGAGCAAAACTTAGTGAGGCTGGATCCATAATGATGAGAGGATTCCTGATTCAGCTTTATTCCCTACAAAATTACTATTTTTTATTCTTAAGATGCCTGGATATTTACTTGCATCTGTGTCTCCCCTACAGTTTCTTTGTTGTTTTATTGAATTCACTAATGAACGTATTATTTGAAATACCTTGTTCGTAAGGAAAAGCAGCATACTTCAGATTTGGTACTACTAGGTAGAGATTGTTAAAACGTACTAGTAGTTGGTAAATTGTGTACTTTTTAAACCAAAAAACAACCCTGAACTACATTTTGGGTTTTAGGACAGATTTAAGAAAACATGCATCTGAAGTAATTGTTGGAGCTCACTGTGGATACGCAGTACTGCGAGGAGCACATGTTTATGTCCCTGGAATCATGTCTACCTCAAGATGTAAGAATCCTCTAAATACACCTGGTGAAGCTGTAAAGAGGATGTAAGGTTTTTTTCTATTGATGAGAAAAATCTTCTGTTTTGATGATGGATTCTTCAGAAATGGAAATTTTTATGTCAATGCCTGTGAGACAAGCAAGAAAAAATATATAAAATCTTTGTGTTCAGCAGCCTGTTTATTTTTTTAGGGGGTCATATATAGTTTATGTGAAACCCTTTTAGTTTTGGATGATTCACCTCTTTATTGTGATGAAATCTACTAATTATCTTGGTCCTTAGTATTAAAGTGAGTCAGGAGAACATTTATCTAGCCACTTAACTTCATTCCCTTTCAGGATAAAAACTTCAAAGACATTTTAATCATGTGCTTAAGTCCCATTCACTGAACAGGAATGTGTTTCAATCTAGGATCCCATAAGAAGTGTATTGCTGTAGCAGTTAAAACTGCCTATTTAAGCAACCTCATAAATATTAAAATCCCTCTTTGAGTCAATTAGTGATTTATGATAATTGCAGCATATAATTATGCATGCAGCATCAATTCAAAGAAAAGATACTATAAATCCTCAGGAATACTTCAGGGGTATTGCAGATAGGTATTGCTACCCACTTGAGGCCAACTATAAAAAGACTGTATTAAGCATAGACAGTCTACATAGGGAAAGAAAGAGCAAGAACACACATTTAATCATTGGACTTACAACCCAAATATAAGTAAACAAATCATTGAAGGGCTTTAGGTTTAACGTAACTAATCAAACTAGGCTTTGTGTTTATAGGATGGCAATATAAGCAACAAAATCTTAAGAGCCGTACACAGTACTAATGCATTAATGCATTTTGAAAGGATGATTGTCAGCAGAGAGTGAAATAAATTTCTTTGTGTGACCACTGCAAAAAAATATTGGTAAATATGTTTGATCACGAAATCACATAATGGTAGCAGTTGGAAGGGGCCTCCAGAGGTCATCTAGTCCAACTCCCTGCAAAGGCAGGTCCACCTAGAGCAGATAGCACAAGACCGCATCCAGGAAGGCTTTGAAAGTCTCCAAAGAAGATTTGCTGTCTGATTGGAAACCTGTTGTGTCTCAATAGCTCTAATTATTTGTTAGCCAGTATTTACCATGAATGCTTATTTTCAAGCTTATTCTTTTTCTTTGTCTACATTAAAATAGTTTAAATTTTGATATGATATGGAATTTGAAGTAAGTACTGTACTGAAAATGCCAAATTATTTGTTCACTACCGGCTTATCAAGTATAATACTAAAATTTCTATTCTTCATGCAGCTATGAAAGCTGGAGACCTGGTCTCAGTGTATTCAGACATTGAAGGGAAGTGTAAAAGAGGAGCCAAAGAATTTGAAGGAGCCAAAGTTTTCCTTGGAAATGGGGTTTCAGAACTGAGTCGCAGTGAAATCTTTAGTTCAGGTGGTCCACTGAAGTAAGTTCATAGCAACTACAATCTCTGCCTACAACTTTGAAAGGGAAAGGACAAAGATTGAAGAAGTTTTAAAATATAAGGTATCCTTTGTGAAACTACAAGATGGTTTTGACTTAAACCTGTTGCATGCTGGGATTTCCACAATTTTTTTGAGACGTTCTTTTCTAGGAATGCAATAGAATTGTGCCTCCTCCTGTGTTCGGTAACTTCACAATTAAAATAGTGTTGATGTGATGGCAATTAAGACTACACTACTACAGTTAGTATTAGCAGACTAAACATTTAGTTTCATAGTGATATACAGGTAACAGTTTACTTCAGAGGTACGAAGAAATAAATGGCAGCCTTTTCAGAATTGATATTTAGCCTATCATAGAATCATAGAAGGATTTGGGTTGGAAAGGGCTTTAAAAATCATCAGGTAGTTCCATAATATAGACATAATTGTCTATTGTCACTGGTGCAAAATTGCATTTTGATAAATTGTTCTGTACTACTTTCCTGTTTGGATGAAACAGAAGTGCAACCTTGTTGATTTCTCCATCGCCTACATATAATTCTAGGGGCTTTTTCTGGTGAAGTAGGGGACAGAATGTAAGTCTAGATATCTTAAAAAATCAATTGCATTTAACAAGTTAGCTACCTATTTCAAGATTGCTCACATTTCTATTTTGTTGTCAAAGCAGCAAAAACGTCATCTAAAACTGATACAAGAAGCAGTAAGGAAGAGCATGGACATAAAAGTAATGACAGACTTAACATCCAAAGCACAAACAAAAAGATTACACTGTCAGAGGATTTCTCATTTATTAGACATTAAATATTGTAAAAGTAGTGGTAGGATATAACTGTCGAATTGATGAAATGGAATGGCAGTATGCAACCTTAAATGTGCTGTCTGCAAGGTTACTTTCTAATATCCTTCCATCTTGTTGAACTGTGCAGTGCATATGCAAAAACATGATCTTAGAAATCTGTTGTTTTCAGGCTCAGTCTGACTTCTTGGTTTTTCTTGTTTTTTTTTAAATTGTTCTCCATTTCCTTGTCTGCTGATCTGGACTTAAAATCTTTGTCAGAACCTCATCCATATATAAATGTGTTAAGTTCAAACTTTTGCTTTGCAGGCAAATCAGTGATCCTACAAGACTGTTGTAATAGATATTTTACTGAAATTTCAGACAGTATAGAAAAATTAGATCTAAGTAGGAAATCATATGCCAGTGCTCTAGTGCATACATGGCTAGCCAAAAGCAGGCATGGATTGAAAATAATATATTTAAATCTCTATTTATGCATTTCTTTACATTCTCAAGGCTTCTATAAAGACGAAATTGCTTTTTAAAATTTTCACAGACCGTTTCAATTTCTAATGTAGTACACCTTTTTGTTATGGTTTACCAAAGAATCACAGAATCATTTATGTTGGAAAATACCTTTAAGATTATTGTGTCCAACCATTAGTGTGCTCTACCAAACTGCTAACCTATGTCTTTAAAGCCTCTTATCTACTCAAGTTTTAAACATGTCCAGGGATGGTGATTCAACCACCTTTCTGGGCAGCCTGTTCCGATGTCTGATGACCCTTTCAAAGAAGGAGTATTTCCTAGTGTCTAACCTAAACTTCCCCTGAGGCCATTTCCTCTTGCCTTACTACTTGTTACTTGTGAGAAGAAAAATAATGATGGAATTTTAAAGAATATCAGATTACAAGATTGTAAAAGTGTTTTTCTTAGGTGATTTATAAGTGCTTTTATTTTTATAAGATTATTATTTCCAGTTTCTATTTGTAAGCCTAATGATCTTAATGAAGTACTGTTAAAATTATAAATCTGAGTAGTTGATTTCTTTTTTCTCATCTATTTCAGGGGAATGGGCATAAGAATGACAGAGCCAGTCTACCTTAGTCCTTCGTTTGACAATGTGCTCCCTAGTCATTTGTTTTTACAGGTACATATAAAAGTCTATAGTATTTGCAGGATAATGATTATCCTCTAAACACACATTAATACTTTATATATAAATTGTCTGTTATGGTACCTAATTCACTCTTTGCATTTAAAGAAAACATAATGTTAGAATGAAGTCACTATCTATGCATAGGTGGCTTAATTATGTAATTTCTGACCTATGATAAGGGACTTCAAAGTAACTTAGGAGATGCTTGCTTAAGAACTTAGTAATTCTTTTTGCACAGACAGGCAACTATATTTTAATTATTGGAACTGGCCTATGAACTCTGAAATGTAAGCCTCTTTCAGGGTATGTCCTTCTGTAGGTATCCAGAAAGATGTCCAAATACTCATTTAAGTTCAAGAGAAAATGTATGTCTTTTTAACGAAAATCCATTAGAACAAAGAAACCATGAAAAATCTACTTTCCAACTAGTTGTATAGGTGCCTGTATTGGTGCACAGGGTACAACAGGGACAGGAGTTAGCATTTCTTTTATTGAGCTTCACAAGATTTATTTGATTCATTTATCCAGCTTGTCAAGGTTCCTCTGAATAGTAGCACAACCTTTAAGTTTATCAGCCACTCTGCAATTTTGTATCCTCTAAACTTGTTTGGGGTGCACTGTTCTATTATCTGAATCTCTGAGGAAGAGACAACATTGGCACCAGTTTCCAGCCCTGACTGGCCTGCAGCTGGATTTTATCAGTGACTACAACCTTCTGAGCCTGGCCTTTGTACCTGAATTTGCCACATGCAAGATGAATTATTGTTCAGTTTTCTTAACACTATGGCATGGAACTTGAAACTGTGCTAACCAAAGACATTATGTCATAAAGACAATGAAAAGGTTTTTATAACTTTATTTTGAACCAAGTTACAAGAGAATCTTATTTCCGTATTGTGTAAAACACAGTACTGTGCATGTTGCATATTAGTTGTCCTTTGTATATGTTATACTTATACATACAATAGCTCCATTCAGCTTCTTGGTACCGTAATTCAGCAAGTTTAAAGTCCTGCCTATTGCTTTTGCTTTTCGTTCCTATACTGCACAAGTATGTTAATAGAGTAAAATGTTCAGTAAACAGGTCAATATAAATAGATTTGTAAACCATACAGCTGCTCTGTACCTGTTGTAGTATCAGTTTATTTTCTTTTGACTTTTAGTACTGTAGTCTTCATTGTCATGAAAATGTAAACTTCAGTCACAGGTACTCATATATAGCTTTAAATAGAGTGAGGAAGTTGATGAAGTCTTCTGCAGCCAGCTAGCAGCAGCCTTATAGGTGCAGGCCCTGGTCCTCGTGGGGGATTTTAACTACCCAGACATCTGCTGGGAGATGCACTCGGCCAGCCACCCACAGTCCAGAAGGTTCCTTAAGTGCATTGCGGACAATTTCCTGATGCAGATGGTGGAAGAGCCCACTAGGAGAGGAACTCTGCTTGATCTTGTCCTCACCAACAAGGCGGGTCTGGTTGAAACAGTGAAGGTTGGGGGTTGCCTTGGTTGCAGCGACCACGAGATGGTGGAGGTCAGGGTCTCGTGTGTTAGGGACAGAATAGCTACCAGAACCACAACCCTGGACTTCAGGAGGGCCACCTTTGGCCTTCTCAAGCAATTGCTAGGGGACATCCTGTGGGACAGGGTACTGGCAGGTAAGGGAGCTTAGGATAGCTGGCAAACATTCAAAGACTGCTTTCTTGCAGCACAAGAAATGAGTATCCCAACAAGGACTAAGTCAAGGA
>VXBP01003841.1:1170-38272 GCA_013400115.1 Rhinopomastus cyanomelas
CCCAGCTTTGTATCATCTGCAAACTTGCTGATGACTGACTCAATGCCCTCATCCAGATCATCTATGAAGATGTTAAAGAGGATGGGGCCCAGCACTGATCCCTGAGGAACACCACTAGTGACCGGCCGCCAGCTGGATGTGGCACCATTCACCACCACCCTCTGGGATCGGCCCTCCGATGTGTTTAAGGCCAGGCTGGATGAGGCTCTGGCTAGCCTGATCTGTGGTGGGATATCCCTGCCCATGGCAGGGGAGTTGGAACTGGATGATCCTGTGGTCCCTTCTAACCCAGACTGACTGTATGACTTGGTCTAGGCAATCCTGCTGTGTCAGAGGGATTGGACCAGATGATCTTTCGAGGTCCCTTCCAATCCCTAATGACTCTATGATTCTATGTTCCTGCCCATGGCAATGGGGTTGTAACTAGATGACTTTTTTACAGAATAACAGAATTACTGTGGCTGGAAAAGACCTGTAAGATCATCAAGTCCAGTCTACGGCCTAAAAATATCATCATAAACAGCTAGACCATGGCACTAAGTGCCATGTTACCCTTTCTTAAATGCCTCCAGGGATGGCAACTCCACCACCTCCCTGGACAGTTCATTCCAGTATCTGATTAACGTTTCCCTGAGGAAGTGGTTCCTAATATCCAATCTAAACCTCCCTTCTTGCAGCTTCAGGCCCTGCCCTCTAGTCCGTCTGCCAGGCCGCTCTCCAGCCACTCCTCCTCCAGTCTGTAGCTGCAAGGGGTTATTGTGGCCAAAATGTAGGACCCTGCACTTAGGCCTTGTCAAACCTCATCCTGTTGGCCTCTTCCCATTGACTCAGATCCAGATCTCCTACCATCCAGCAGATTGAGACTCCCCCCCTCAACTTGGTATCATTCGTGAATTTACCAAGGCCAGTTTCGATCCCCTCACCAGGCACTTTACTGATTCAACATCAGGAAAGATCTTGAATAGAACTGAGCCCAGTATGGATCCCTGGTCACCGTACACCAACTGGATGTGGTTTTTGAGGTTCTTTTGAACCAAAAACATGCTATGGGCCTATCACATTGGAAAAATGTACAGTTTCCTTTTCTTAGGTACAAATGCAATGTGAACAAACAAAAGAAACTCAAAGTACTTAAATATCTATTTACTATTTTCGGTTTAGTTTTAATGTCTATTACATTAGGATTTTTTTTTAATTAAATGGTCTACAAGGTTCTGTACTAAACACAGCAGACTTCCAACCCAGGTAACTTTATAAGTGCATCATTTTAAGAGTCTCCTTGCTGTCATTATTTTTAGTTAGTACTTTTCTACACTGGATTACAACCAGAGGACAGGAAAAATTTAACACTGATGTTCTGCAGATGCTCTTTCCATGACAGGATAATTATAAAATCTGAAGGTCAATTATCTCTAGGCTGTATTTGGTGAGATATGAGTAGCACACTGGAATAATCATGAACTGTATGGCTAATCTTGATTCTGGCAACAAATCCTTCATTCTCTTACCTGCTAAAGCAGAGTAAAACTACTACTGCTGTAATCTGTGCTGGGTGTTTTTATTTAGAGTTCAGAAACCATTGAAAGAACAGCCTATTAAAACAGGCATCCTGAGCTGTTCAATGGAAAAGTGAGTAACCTAACCCACCAGTATGCAGCAACAGCCACAGAGGGAGACACGTGGAAAGGTTACATCTATTATGTTTTACTATTTTACATAACTGAGTACAGAAACAGATACCAGGACATGATCTAGCATAAAGAAGTAATAAAAAGACATTTACCCAGAACAAGGTATTCACTCAAGATTGGCTCATTGTCTTGTTATATTTTGGGCATTTGCCATCTTCCTCTTTAATAAAAATTCAATATTACAATAGGCTAAAAAAAAATCCTTCCAAAAGGAATCCGTCTGCTAATAAAGCATCTGGAATCTTTTAAAATGAATCAAGACTCCCAAATGCTAAAGGAAAAACCAGACCCTTTGTAAAATAAAACAACAAAAAACCTCCCCATAAAATTATAAAAAAACATGCAAAGAAATTGTGGCACACTTTCTTTGATCTGAAAATTTTAATTGATACATTTTCTTATAGTAGATTTATCAGTTCAAGTCAGAGAATCACAGAATCATTATGGTTGGAAGAGACTTTTAAGATTAAGAAGTCCAGCAATTGACCTAACACTACCAGGTCGTCATTAAATCATGTTCTTCAGCACTACATATATGTCTCCCAAGTACTTTCACGGATCGTGACTCTATCACTTCTCTAGGCAACCTTAGCCAGGGATGACAATGCTTTCAGTGCAAAAATTTTTCCTAATAATCAATTTGAACATCTTGTGGTGCAACCTGAGGCCACTTCCTTTAGTCCTATCACGTGGTACTTGGGAGAGGAGACCAACACCTATCTCAGTACAATCTCCTTTCAGGCAGTTGTAAAGAACAATAAGGTCTCCCTCTAAGCCTCCTTTTCTCCAGGATAACCAACTCTAGCTTCCTCAGACACTATTTGTAATACTTGTACTTTAGACCCTTCACCAATTTCAGTGCCCCTTCACCAATTTCATTGCCCTTCTCTAAACGTGCTCAAGCATCTCAATGTCCTTCTTATATTGAGGTGACCAAACAACACAGTACTTGAGATGGGTCTCATTGGTGCTGGGTACAAAGGGACCATAGTCATGTTGAGCACAGTATTTCTAATAAAATGCCAGGATAGTGTTGACGTTCTTGGCCACCTAGTCACCTTGCTGGCTCATACACAGCTGGCTGCCAACCACCACTCCCAAATCCTTCTCCAGCATGCAGTTTTCCAGCCACTCTTCCCCAAGCCTGTAGCATTCCATGGGGTTCTTATCACAGAATCATTTCTGTTTGAAAAGTCCCTTAAGATCATTGAGTCCAACCATTATCCTAACTCTGCCAAGCCCACCCCTGAATCATGTTCCTAAGCATCATATATACATGAATTTTAACCACATCCAGGGATAGTGATTCAACCACATCTGTGGGCAGTTTGTTCTAACATCCGTTGACCCTTTCAATTAAGAACTTTTTCCTAATGTTTAACCGAAACTTCCCCTTTGCAACTTGAGGCTATTTCATCTTATCCTATCACTTGTTACTTGTGAGAAAAGACAACAACCACCTCTCTATGACCTCCTTTTGGTATTTTTGTGACTTAAATGCAGGACCTTGGCCTTGTTGAATGTCATAGAATTTGCCATGGCACATACAGCCAGCCTGTCCAGATGTCTCTGCAGAGCCTCTCTACACTCAAGCACATCAACATACCTGCCTAGCTTATCCATGGCTAATCAGATATCCAACAAATTAGCAGCTGTATTACATACACAAAAAGCAGAAACACTGGTAGTAGATATACCATTATGAGTAATAGAATATATTTTATCATTACTTCCTCTAAGAACCACTGAAAATGCAGATGAACAGTATTCTTGCTTCTAATTACAGCTGCTAAACTAATTGTTTTAGTTGTGACGCCAAGGATCAGTGCTTTCTCTAGAAGTCTTTCAGCCTCTTTTATACTCTACCATGTCATAGGTAGCTATGTCACACCTATGGATAAAATCATGATGTATTTGGAGGTGGCTATGGGTGGAAAGGACAGAGCAATAACTTCAACGAAAAAACAGCAATTCAGAAGTGAGAGAGGTAGAATTTTGTTTACAAATTAAAAACATTCAACTAAAAAAAAGTAAACACAATTTTCTTGTCTAATGCTAGCATTAGAGTTACTATAGCTCATTCAAGACAACAGTCAATAAACAAACCAGAAAAAAACCTCGTTTGTTATTTTGATTTGCAAGTCATTTTTACTAGTCAAAGAAGAGGAACTAAGTTTTCCATTCATGCTTGAGGTTTCTTCTTACAGTATAACTATTTTATTCTAGATTCAACCTAATCGAACACTTACAGAAGAGGTAAAAAGGAGTATGGTTTCTAACAATAGTGTTGTTTGTTACATCAGTTTTGAGGTATCTATACTTGTCCCAACTTGAACAAGTAAGACTGGTACTTACCGATATATCATCACTGAAATCTATTTCATCCAAATCAAGGTATTCAGGGGCTTCCATTATTCTTCCATGGACATTTTTGGTGAGTCAGCACAGCAGTAAAGACCTAATTAGAAAAAGATAAATGCATTGTCTGCCAAAGAGCCAAAACCATGCAAAAATGTTTTAGTATATTGCTAGATTTCTGCAAACATTAAATTTGTAAAGTCTTTCATAACTTAATCCTGAAAGCTAGATAGACTACTAGACATCACAAATACTTGATTCAGTTCCTTTCAGAATTTTAGTACAAGTCTAACAACCTAAGCTGTTATGAAGTCTCATGACCTTGCAACCACAGCTGTATTAAAGGCATCTTATCCCAAGGGTACCATGACTTTGGTAGCCTGCACATAGTGATTTTTGTATACTATAGTTCTCCACTGCATAAGAAGACAGAAAAGACTTGAACATCATGTTGTGCACAGAAAACAAATCCCCATCACAGCTTATCTTCATGCTCTAAGCAGACTAACACAGGAAGCACACAGTGCTTTACAGCTGGATGATTTATCTCTCCTCAGGCTGCAAGTTGACTTCCCCCAAAACAGCAACCAAGACAAAACCTGAATTATATCAAAACTTTCTGATTTTCACAGATCCTAAATATTTCCTCAGAACTAGGGAAAAAGAACAAAAATTCTCTTTTATCTCTTGATGAAAAAAGTCTGTTTTATCTCTTTGCAACAAACCTCAAAGCAAGAACTTTTCCTGGAAAAGCCAGTATGTGAGTCTGAACAAACTGGAGCTTAAACAAGCAAAAGAGCTAAGACAAAATTATCATTACTTTCTTAGTCCTAACTAGAATAGAGGTATGAATTATCAAAATACACTAGTACAACAGAAGTAGAAGTTGAAAGGATATTTTAAAGGAAGTTGAATATGAAAAGAAAGTGTAATTACTTTCTAAATAATGTGAGGCACTGTGTAAGTGTTAAATATTATTGTGGAAGCAATTTAAATCTTTCCAGTACTTTTACGTAACAAAAGCAAATGCTTGAAGAAAAAAAACTAATACAAGCTCACTTTTTCATGACAACTGCCAAGACATACATTTATGAATGACAAAGTCAGTTGTTAGGTCCAAATAAAGCCACTCTGTGAAAAATTCACAGGTTAAGAATGTCCTCTGATAAGAAGCTCAAACAAAAAGCTTTTTGGCAGGCATTATACCTACTGACAAACAAAACCTTTCACTAATTTCTTTTGTAACACCCTATCCAAGCACAAAGCTGATCTTAAGACACCTGTTCTTGAAAAGTTTTTAGAAGAACCAAGAGGTAATTTTACAGTTCTTAGCTGAAAGAGCCAAAAGATTTTTAGTATTCCTGATCAAGTTACTGAAGATCAAGGATCAAGCACAACTTTATATTTAAAGAAAAAACAAGCATTGATTTAGTTTGTTGTGTTAGGGTATTTCTGCTCCTTGCAGTATGAGAAGATGATGAAACCATCATCTTGATCTCAGCCCATGAACTTTTAAATCAGTTTCCCCTTGGCTGAGTAGGCATCTGATGACCAGCCAAGGCCAACTCATCACAGTGTCCCGCCACAGAGGTAAAGATTAGGTGTCATGTCAGGTTATCAATCTAAGTAATGATACCAGCTCATTTTATAGTATAACAGCTTTATTATGTCAATTTTAGAAGCAAGATAAATGCTACCTCTATATGTACTGTCCTACCCAAATTGCAGAACGGCAAACACATGCTTGTGTCTGATAGGAATGCATCACCTGAATATTATACATGTATGAAGAACAGGAATAAAAATATAAAAGCTTAAATGCATGTAAAGACCATCACTTGTGAACAGCCTAAAAACAAACCAAAGTTTCCCTGAGTTTCAGTTTTTCACTGAAATTAAATGGACATATAAAACCTTCCAACCCTGTATGTTTAAAAATCAATGAAAGAGATACATAAAACTACTCTGAATATGGCACATAATAACTCAGAAACAAGATTTGACCCGAAGTTTTCATTATGCAATTAAAACTGACTTCCTCACATAAAAAAAAAATAATTGTAGCCTTAATAAAAAAAAAAAAAAAGTCACTATTTCTGGTCATTACAGATCCAGAACGGAAGAAGCCAGTGAGGCAAAACAATGCCACATCCATCCATAGCTGATGCGAGGACTGTTCTTCACCTCGCAATGTACAAAACTCATGTTGGCTGAGTCCTGCAAATGGATTTCTAAAAATGTTATCTTCATAAAGACTGAAATACACAAAAGGTGAAGAGAAAGTTGGTAACTAAAACAAGCACATTCTCCTTATGGAAAATTTCTCTTTCTGAAGATGATCTTCAGTTCTGTTAGTTCTAAGTTTTTCTTTACTTTCCTGACGAGGTAAAACTGGACAGCAACTTACTACAAGTATTATGACACTTGCACACACTTGGAGTTTTCCTCAAGAGGCACACTTTTTTAGATACAATTAAATACAGTAGAACTACACCATGTATAATGCAAACCATATGGTAGGAATAGAACTCAGAGTTGTGACTATTTCAAGACCTTTGCCATAGTCATACGCAATCCAGCATATACGAACAGCACTCACTAGCAGATCATAAGCACAACTGGTCAAATTCGAGGTAAAAATAATTGGAACCAAAACTGCAACTGCCAGTAGTTGATGCCAAGAGATGTATAATGTTTGTTCAGCATTAACATTAAAGCAATACAAATGACTGTCCCAAACCAGCCAGCAGAAACGTAAATTTAACTAATGGCATTTCAGAAGGCAGTCGTTAAATCTACCACAAAATTTTAACCCCAAAGTATCTGGCAATTTGGCTTGCAGAGAGACACATACACACATATATACACTCGATACAGGTGAAAGAAATCCTCTCAAAATTCACAAAGAAAATCATGGAAATGTCACCAATATGTATGCAAGAAATAGGGCTTTCTATAACTTTATAAAACAGCTCCTCCAATTAAAATCATCCAGCTAAAAATTACCACTCTGAACTTAGTGTTTTTTCACAACGCAGTTTTCTTCTGCTGTTAACCTCAGCTCAAACAAGCTGTCTGAACTCAAGCCCTGTTACTGACAAATGTTCAGTAAGGTTAGGTGAACAAAGATGAAACGAAAGCAGTTCCCAGTAGAATCATAGAATGATTAGGGATTGGAAGAGACCTTGAAAGATCATCTAGTCCAATCCCCCTGCCACAGCAGGATCACCCAAACCAAGTCCAGGCCAAGTCCAGGTGGGTTTTAAACTTCTTCAGAGAAGGAGACTCCACAATTCCCTCGGGCAGCCCCCTCCAATTGTCCCGTCACCCTCACTGGGAAGATGTTATAGAATCACAGAATCAAATAAGGTTGGAAAGGACCACAGGATCATCCAGTTCCAACTCCCCTGCCATGGGCAGGGATATCCCACCATAGATCAGGCTAGCCAGAGCCCCATCCAGCCTGGCCATAAACATCTCCAGGGATGGGGCCNGGCCTTAAACATCTCCAGGGATGGGGCCCCAACCATCTCCCTGGGCAACCCATTCCAGGCCCTCACCACTCTCACAGTGAAGAACTTCCTCCTCACATCCACTCTATATCTACCCATCTCCAGCTTTGCTCCATTCCCCCATGTCCTATCACTACCTGACATCCTAAAAAGTCCCTTCTCAGCTTATTTGTAGGGCCCCCCTCACATACTGGATACAGTAAGGTCATCTCAGAGCCTCTTCTCCAGCCCCAACTCTCTCAGTCTGGCCTCATAGGAGAGGTGCTCCAGCCCTCTGATCATCCTCGTGGCCCTACTCAGCACTCACTCCAGCAGGTCCACATCCTTCTTGTAATAAGGGCTCCAGAACTGGATGTAGTACTCCAGGTAGGGTTCTCACGAGAGTGAAGTAGAGGGGGTGGACACACTTCTGATGAACTAATTTTTAATGATAATTAAAAAATAAAGAAGATACTGGGAATCCATCAATTACTGCAGTCACTAAAACTCCACTCTAGACTGATGGCATAACTTACCTACAGGTGAAAGTCTTATGTTGTCCACATTTTTAAGGTAGAACAACCCTTATTATTTGTCTCACCAGAATCTCAAAAAACCCACATTAACAACAGCCACTAGGTGCTGATCTGCCTTTTGAGGATGAAGACGACTCAATGTGGAAACAGAGGGAATGCTTTAAAAGCAGTCTTTTCTGCTCACTCTGTATTGTGGAGGTGATGGCCGTCAACTTATCCACATCAAGGCACATCAGGCAATAGCAAGGCCATACAGGTGAGCATTTAC
This sequence comes from Rhinopomastus cyanomelas, assembly GCA_013400115.1. Lineage (NCBI taxonomy): Eukaryota > Metazoa > Chordata > Aves > Bucerotiformes > Rhinopomastidae > Rhinopomastus > Rhinopomastus cyanomelas. The sequence goes on from VXBP01003841.1 coordinate 9,515, forward strand.
TCTCCACTAATTGAGTGAATGAAGAGACTGGTATGGCAGGCAGAAAGTAAGCAAGCATCAAGTTCAGTTTCTTGTTCCGTCTGCTCAGTGCAAAACTGTTGACGAAGAAGGCATAACTGATTTGTAGCAACACCTATCCAAAAAGGTTGTGGCAAATTTAGTAGCTTCAAAAAGAATTGGATTCTCTGCCAAAAACAATCTCAGTGCTGCATGTGAAAAACTAAACCCAAGAAGAGAGCACAGGGAAAATGCCTTTTAATGAGGCAAAACAAAACAAATTAATTCACAATGCGTAGCTTAAATGATCTAGACATAAGTAACAAGAATAACAACAACAAAAAAAGAAGATCTGCTGTCAATGAAAAGTCTACTTTAGTTGTAACTAAAATATCCAGCTAAGAGCCACATTAAATTTTATTTTCCACATCTCAGGACCACTATACCAAAATATTTGGGGATTTACTTAAACTTTCAGGCACACATGAAGGAAATCAGATGTAAAGACTTCTACAGAGGCTAGCAAAAGGCTGTCTCCTTAAGCACAGTTTATTAAAGTTTTAGACTTTAAATGCCGGAATGCCATGACAGTTGCTTTTTAATCAGGGGATAAAGTTACACTTTACAATTATAGGTCTAAGAAAACAAAACATACCACTTTTTCCTAAGTATCAAAGGCTATAAGTAGCTCAATATGAAGAAGATTCAGGGGCAAAAATTGAAGACTTCAGAGCCTTAACTTAAGCACACAGTATGTGTTTCAAGTAATGCTTGAAAATATGATAAACAACTCAATTGTATTTCCTAACGTTATGAAATACCAAGAGCATAAAACAAGTCTCTTTGGTTTTGAATGAACAGAACAGTATAATTTTACATTAAGTTAAATTTATTTAGCAGCCAGTGAAAAGTCCAGCACCCAATTCAAATCTACATTTCAGGAAGGCACATCATCTGTCAGCTGTAGAAAATACCCGGCTGTTTGAATTCAGGTGCTCTCTCCCCATAGTCAACTGAAACACTGAAGTTACACCAAACAGTAATTTGGCCTTGTAACCCTATTTACTACACAGTATAAGGGGAAGTGCTACAGAATGCCCAAGTGCATTACCACAGTTACATGATTTAAGAGCTAGACTACTGAATAAAGGCAAGAAACTCTGGCCACCGCAACCTAGCAAACTAGCCTGGGCTAATAACTTTACAGATATCACACCTCTAACTGCTTCTCATGCTTCCCTGTGTTTAGTTGCGTGATTGTCTCAAATCAAAGGCTACATGTTTTTTGAGGCATGTTTTGTGGTCTTTCTACATCTGTCTGGTGTTTTGTATGGCAGAATAAGCCTGATGTAAACATACTGCAGTGGACTCTGGAAGAGCTTATATTTGAAACTTTGCAGATGTCCAGAAAAAGTGGACGTCTCATCGAATAGAGATGGTATCTCTACAGGCAATAAATAAATAACAAAAGAAGATATCATGGAACACATAAAAACCCTGCAGTTTCATCTTTCTAGACTCAAACTGAACAGACTACACTAGACTAGACTGGAGTACTTCAGTTGGAAGGGACCTACAATGATCATCTAGTTGTGAGCAGTACTTTGAATTTAATCCTACAGGTACATGCACTCTCAGAAGACATCAGCTTTTAATTCATATTTGCATTCTCTTTATATTTGTCTCTCGTATTTCTCTCTCAAGGGGGAGGTACTTAAATATGGCCAATAAACACTCAAGCATATGAGAATGCAAGCAGTGATACTGCAGAAATGGGGGTTCACTTGCTTTTAAACACACCACTTTAACTTCATGCATTCAAATAAATTGACAACCTGACACATACAGTTGGACTATACTGATGCTTTTTAGTCATGTAAGGGTTTGTAATATTATAATGCCATCTGAAGCACACTGTGCTGCCAAGTTTTGTTATCTTCTACAGCTCCCAATGTGTTTTTTCAATTACAAGAAATAACATTTTTCCTATTACTTCTCATGCCCTGTGTCTGGACTGTGTGTTACTGACTAAGCACCTCTCGTTTGTTTCGCTTACTTTCTTTCTATGTAAGCCAAGAAAAATATAACACACAAAAGAAATTACTGTCCAGTTACATTTAAAATCTAAAACTATAAAGGGAAGGGTCAATAGGAGCAAGGGGTAAATTAAAAGACTAAACATTAATTCAAAATAACAATTTATTATAAAAATAAAAGTTATCAGTAAGGCTGAAAAATTATATTACTTTTTCACTGATGGAATGAATTCTGAGACCAGGATTACCTTATCACTTGTCACATTTATTCAGACAGTTTCCTGAGTTTAAATGTTCACAGAGGCAATTCATAATAGTATTATCCTTCTAAAGCAAGTAAAAATAAAAGCACTGCTTTTAATCACCATGCAAGTATCATCAGTACACAAGCCACACTGATAGGACAGGAAAAAATGCAACAAAGCACAGCAATTTTACAAGAAAAAAAGGTGCTATTTTAAACATTCAACTTCAGAGAAACTCTGCACTCTAGAGATGCAGAAACAATCCACCCATGGCCCTGAAGAAGTACAAATACTGATCCAGTTCTATTCCTAATAAAGTCAATGCACTGGATTTAGACAAGAACAAAATGATTTGTGTATGGCCAAACATAAGCAACTTTCTTCTAGTCACCTCTCTAGACCTGAGATCACATATTCATCCACATGCTTGGACACAAAGTAATCCTAACAAGCCTTTAGGAAGATGAACTGAAAATGTGCGAGTTCAACTGACCTGAATCAGAAGCAGCATGGCCAACAGGTCCAGGCTGCTGATTGTTCCACTCTGCTCTGCTCTTAACAACTGCATCCAGCAGTCCAAGAAAGACATGGACCCTCTGGAGTGGGTCCACAGGAAGGCCACAAAAATTATCAAAGGGAAGGTGCATCTCTGTTGTGAGGACAGGCTGAGAGAGTTGGGATCATTCAGGCTGGAGAACAGAAGGCTCCAGGGAGACTTTATAGCAGCATTTCAATAATTAAAGGGGGCCTATAAGAAAGATGGAGATGGTATTTTTTGCATGTCCTGTTGTGACAGGACAAGGCATAAGTTTTAAACTAAAAGAGGGGAAATTCACACTAGATATAAGCAAGAAACTTCACAATGAGGGTAGTAGCATCCTGTAGCAAGTTGCCCAGAGAGATGAGCATGACTGGAAACATTCAAGGCCAGGCTAGATGGGCCTCTGAGCAACTTGATTTAACTGAAAAATGCCCCTGCTAAGAGCAGGAGGAGTGGACTCGACGACCTTTGAAGGTCTTTTCCAACCCAAACTATTCTATGATTTCAAAGAAGTTTGTGGAGGTAAGTAATTACACATGGTTCTCGTACTCTCTTCTGTCCCTATAAATTGCAGAAAAAATTCCTCAAAACTTGAGGCATTTTAACATCAAGTATTTTTAACACTGACTGACACAGTGTAGTCTGTAAATATGTATGTCAGGATGAACAGAATGAAAATGAAGTATCTTACTAAGACACAGTTCCTCATGGGTTTTGCTACACTGGATAACTTTCAGCAGCAGAAAAACGTTGCTCCAAGGATAATACTCGAGCTTCAGTAAAGTATAAGCAAGCTTTATCTTTGGTATCTGTGTAAATAAGACATCATTCACCACAAGTAGCATCCTTTTGGCCATTAGGATGTACTTTTTGTTTTTTTAACTACCAGTCCATTTATTGTTCTCAAGATAAATCATTACAATTTGTACTAAAACAGAGTGATTTCACCTCTTCAATCCAAAACAAAAGCACAAACTAATAAAAATAAATCAATATGCAGGCTACTGAGCAATCTAACAAACTGAAGAGGTATTTTTATGGCAGTACAACTTCAGCAACCCTGTATTTCTCATGATAAAATTAACCATTCCACCTCATGGTTTTATATTTCCTTCAGGATTCAAGCATAAAGAAAACTGGACTCTAAGCATTTAGCCAGAATATACACACTTGAGCACTCTGGAATGAATCCTAGTAGAATAAACTTGTTTGTTGCAATTAGCCTTGGAGGAGAAAATTCTAGAGTTATAAATTAACAGCCATTACTTTAAGACTGAAACAGCACAGGGTTCAAGTGCTGTACAAAAGCTAACGCAATGTCTGCTTAACTTCAATGACAAGATCAGAACAAATAAGACATCAAATGATCTGTTGAAAAAGAGGTATTTATTCGGTTGCATTTGATAACATTTTAGTTTATTCTCTTTAAACTACTACAAGGCTACTTGTTCATAATGTCAAATACCCTCCGGTGGTGCAAAATGAAGATGTTTACTTCACTGTACATTATTTTATATGCCAACCATTGCAGGCATTTCACAACAGCTAACTCTCTACGGGCTTTGAGACTCACTGACATACAGATCAAAAGCAGATCAAGCAATTCCTCTCTTTAAGTGACATATATATACATATGTATGTATAAATGAAGGGAAAGACCAGACAGAAACTTCACCAGAACACAGAGCAAGACTGCAGACTGCTCCATTACCATAACTTACTTCTATAATGCCACTGTTTGTAGTGATCTCGTGACAGCACAGACCAGAGTAGAATGCCATTGCGCTGGATGCACTGCACACACTTGGGGAAACAATCTGTCTTGGATGCAGTCTGCAGCCAAACTGTAAAAGCAGCCGATGCTGCGATTTACTCCAACTTCTGACATGTTAACTTTTGCATTTGAAGTGGAACCTGGTCTGGCTCTGTCACAATTCCACTTGCCAACTTATGCTACTAAGAAAAGTAGTGCTTTAACTAAGGTACTCTTAGTCCCGCTTTTACTGAGTGCACTGCAGCATCCTCCTCCCCCTCTACATTGGGGACCACAACATAACTTCAACCATTAATTTCTACAAGGTCATTCTTTATTTAGCAATTTTCTATATAAAAAGGTGATTCTAACTCTAAGGGAAGATAAAATGAAACAAGGCACTTGTTCATTCTTCTCAGGCATTTTTTGTTAAAGGGCATTAAACTAATCAAGTGTGGAAAATATCCTGCAGTTCTACTTGTTTCCACTGCCACTTCCATACCACTCACCTAATTTGTGGCACGCTTCCTTCTGCCAGCCACTCACCCTATTTGGGTAGGATGTCTGCTCCCTTCATTTGTTTAAAAATGGTCTTTAAATGGCAACAGGCTTCTGCTTCTTCCTGTAAACTGAATATGTAGCTCATGGTATCTTCAGTTATGGCTAATCCTCAAAACAAATTTGCAGTCTTCTCACTAAACTTTTTGTGACAGTATGGCTGCAAAAGTGTTTCTGCTTCATGCAGAGAACAATTGTTCTCAAATCTCTCACAGGAAAAATAATAAAGTCTGTTTAAAATTATCTACTTGTAAATTTAAAAACCAGTCATATAGAGGTATATAAAATAGTCACCACAAAAAGCAAGCCACTTGAAGTGTGATGCTTTTATCATTCATATACAAGGTACGAAAGAGCCACTCACAAAAAAGATCAGCATCTTCACCATGAAATACATTTGATTTTTCTTATATGAAAACTTCCAAATTTTCAAGAAAACGGACACCTGATGCAAAGTGCCCTTACAGGCAGACATTTTAACATCAAGGACTGAAGGTAAAAGGTGTTTTGCCATCAAGAAAAATTACTTTCAGAAAAGCAAAAGTGTTTGCTTAAAGGAAACTGCATTTCCTCAAAGAAAAAAGTAAAAACAAATAAGCAGACATTTTAAAAAGCTTTATATATCCCCAGAAATAACTTGTAAACAGATCAACATTGTCCTCCAAAACAGCACAGTATTACTGAGGTTAAAGTACAGAAACTGTTAGGTTGGAAGGGTCTTCCTGAGATCATTTAGTTCAACCACTCTGTTCATGCATGGTTAACTACAGCACGTTAAGCCCAGGACTGTATCCTGTTGCATTCTGAGTATCTTCAGGCACAGAGACTCCACAATCTGTGCCAATATTTGACCACCCTCAAGCGAAAATGTGTTTTCCTGTGTCCAAATGGAATTCTGTGTGTTCCGATTTGTGCCCATCCCAATTTGGGTCCTTCTCCACATAGTACATTTCCAGCCGTCTGGCAGCCAGAACATAACAGTGCATGGTCTTATTCCTCCCCAGATGCACGACTTCCCATTTCCCTTTGTTGACCTGTCTGTGCTTCTTCTTTGCCCAGTTCATCAGCCTGTTCAGGATCTCTGTTGTGCAGCAAAACTTCTCCAGTTGTGTTATCTGAAAACTTAATGAGACTGCACTCTGTCCCATTGTCTAAATCTGCTTAGAATCATAGAATCATAGAATCACAGAATCATTAGGGATTGGAAGGGACCTCGAAAGATCATCTAGTCCAATCCCCCTGCAACAGCAGGATCACCTAAACCAAGTCACACAGGAACCCGTCCAGTCGGGTCTTGAATATCTCCAGTGAGGGGGACTCCACAACCCCCCTGGGCAGCCTGTTCCAGTGCTCCGTCACCCTCACCATGAAGAAGTTCCTTCTCAGGTTGATGTGGAACCTTCTATGTTTCAGCTTACAATCATTGCCCCTTGTCCTATCACCACATGACACCGAGAAGAGCCCAGTGCCATCCTCCTGACACCCACCCCTCAAATATTTGTAGACATTAATGAGGTCGCCCCTCAGTCTCCTCTTCTCCAAGCTAAAGAGACCCATCTCCCTCAACCTCTCCTCAGAAGGGAGGTGTTCCACCCCTCTTATCATCTTCGTTGCCCTACGCTGGACCCTCTCCAGCAGCTCCACATCCCTCTTGTACTGAGGAGCCCAGAACTGGACACAATACTCCAGGTGTGGTCTCACCAGGGCAGAGTAGAGGGGGAGAAGAACCTCTCTTGATCTGCTAACCACCCCTCTTCTAATCCACCCCACGATGCTGTTGGCCCTCTTGGCCACAAGAGCACATTGCTGGCTCATAGTCATCTTGTTGTCCACCAGGACCCCCAAGTCCCTTTCCCCTACACTACACTCCAACTGGTCAGTCCCCAGCCTATACTGGTACCTGGGGTTGTTCTTGCCCAGATGCAAGACTCTGCACTTACTCTTGTTATAGCTCATTAGATTTTTCTCTGCCCAGTTCTCCAGCCTGTCCAGATCTCGCTGAATGGCAGCACAGTCTGCGGGGGTGTCGGCGACACCACCCAGCTTTGTGTCATCAGCAAACTTGCTGACAGTGCATGCCAATCCCTCATCCAAGTCATCAATGAATAGATTGAACAGGACCGGTCCCAGCACCGATCCCTGGGGCACTCCACTAGATACAGGCCTCCAACTAGACTCTGTCCCATTGACCACCACTCTCTGACTTCTACCCTGTAGCCAGTTTACAATCCACCTCACTACCTGAAAATCTAGGCCACACTGCCTCAGTTTGTCTGCAAGGATGCTGTGAGAGACCGTGTCAAATGCCTTTCTTAAGTCAAGATAGATGACATCCACGGCTCTGCCCTCATCCATCCACCTGGTTACACCCTCATAAAAGGCTATCAGGTTGGTCAAGCACGGCTTTCCCTTTGTGAAGCCATGCTGACTGTCCCTAATGACCCTCCTGTCCTTGATGTGCCCGGAAACAGCCTCTAGGACAAATTGTTCCATCATCTTTCCTGGGATGGAGGTGAGGCTGACCGGTCTATAGTTACCTGGGTCTTCCTTCTTTCCCTTTTTAAAGATTGGGGTAACATTTGCTATTTTCCAGTTTAGCTGCCAATATGAAGATTTTAAGCAGTACTTGCACCAGTGAAGACTGACAAAGGACAATTCTCAGTGTGTCCTTTCTCACTAATTCCTCTGCCCCATTCAGCAGTGCTTCCAGGCCTTCACATCCTTTGCCAGATTCAACTTGAAAGCCTTCTCAACCCTAAGTATGCAAGATCAGACAACTCTATACTGCTCCTAGGTCATCTGCCTGTTTCCATCTCTTGCACATTTCATATCTGAGTTCAATCAGGAGCTCCTGGGTCATCCATGCACCAATCAGGTTTGAGTCCTGTCACCTTTGCCTGACTTCCTGATTGTTGTGATGGACTTCTCTAGAGCTTGAAGATGATCCTCATATTATCAACAAGTGCTTTCAGATTCCTCTTTTTTCCATGGCTGTAACCAGCAGGATTCTTTCAAGCAGCTCTCTGAAGGGAAGTATGGACTAGCATTGGTGGTTGTTATGCAAGCAAAAACTTCTAAGTGTTTATTTTCTATTGTTTTGACAGCTCATACATCAGTGTGAGACAAAATAAAAAGGTATTTTACATCTCAAATGTGTATATCATAAAGTATACATTGCAATGTAGGATATCCAACATTAAGAACTAAACCCAAGGCAGAGGTGACAATTAATTTTGCATTTTACACACATTTTTACAGGTTGCAATGCTTTTTCATTTTTGTGTCCTTATTTATTGAAGAATTTAACAAAGAAAAGAACAAGAAAGAGACAATATTGCTAAAATACTCTGGTGTGTAGACAGACTTTGGTGTGTAGAAACAGAAATACCTATCAAAACAATTGTTTGCATAATCATGATATAAACAAGCTGCAATTAGGATGTACTTATAATCTAATTATGCTGCTTATTATGACCAAGATATCTTGTTTGTTCTGCATGCTCAAATAGAAAACAAACCAAAATATTAATGAAAGCCATTATCTGCAGTGCTTCAAAAGGAAACTGAGGTGGTAAACACATGTTCTTATGGGAAATTGCCACAATCCTCACTTTATGCCACCAGGCTCTGAAAATATTTCTCACAAAGTCTCTCCTATAAAATCTAGAACATATGTACAACAGACTATGTTCCACATCCTTTTAAGGAACTTGCTAGATTAACTTGCTAGAATACATTACTCCTGCATTTTTTTCCAAATGTCTGCTACCTGTACACTACAGGTATCCTGAAACATTTATTTCTCTCCTGCTATTATGATTTCTTAAGTCCACCAACCTGTGCAAAATGACATGTAAGTTTACATAGAATCATTAGGGATTGGAAGGGACCTCGAAAGATCATCTAGTCCAATCCACCTGCAACAGCAGGATCACCTAAACCAAGAACACCTACTGACAGCATTCTACTAGAGGCTTCTAATCCAGTATATTGAACACATAGTCCACTGGAGAAATGCATTTCATTATGTTTGTACCATTAAACCCCTATTCTTTCAGGACAATTATCAGAAAAATCGATGCAGTTGTTATTTTTCATGTGGTTGTTAAGAGGTTTTGAAATTGATCTTACAACTTTTTTATTACTATTGACTGGTATGTCAAAAAGAACACAAACAGATCAACACAGCTTCTTTACTAATTGTCTTTCAGCTAAATACCCATAAGCCTTTAGGGATAGATAGAAGTAATAAATTTCTAGATGGTGAACACTAATATTGATAATTTTTAAAAATTTTACCAATTGAAAAATGCAGATTAGTTTTTACAATCTAAAAGGGACAGTATGATTTCCATGACTATTTCTTCACTACTTCTTTTCATAGAATCATAGAACCATTAGGGATTGGACGGGACCTCAAAAAATCATGTAGTCCAACGCCCCTGCCACAGCAGGATCACCCAGACCAAGTCACAGAATCAGTCAGGGTTAGAGTTTTCATCCTCCTGCATCACACATGGCAACTTAGACAAAGAGGTCACACTGGTTACAGAAATATTCTGAAAGCAACTAAAACAAAAATACAACTAAAATCTTGAACATTTATTCTAAGTATAGTTCTTTCATATTCTGAATTAGATTCCTAGCATTTAGCTTTCCTGAACACCTCAGTGATCCAGTATCCCCTATGGCAATTAACTATTTTTATCAAAACTACAACTAGTAGCAGTCAGTACTCTGCCAAGAACACCAGGCATGTTGTCTCTGAAAGCATGGATCATCCCCTCTCTCAACTGCTATTTTTTCCAGAATTGTTTACGAGAGAGATGCCTCATTTGTCTTTGACTCACTGGAGCAACACCAATCTTTATAATTTGTGCAAGCTTAATTTATATGTTTAGAAAACAGCACAGATAAGGAAAGGTGGTGGATGCAGTTCTGCTTTGTACGTTTTATGACATTTGTAAAAACTGAATTTAGAATTCTTTCCTCCATTCTGGTTTACCCATATTTTATTCTCACTTGCACTTACTCTGTACTGAGAGGAAAAGCTGTAGAAAATGCAGGAGAGAAAAGGTCAGACCTATACATTTATACCTGTTGCCCTCCATGGTGAAATATCACAGACTGTAGCGCATGCAAAAGTATTGCAGGAGTTATTTTTAACTTTCTACTGGCCACAATGACTTGCTATTACACTCAGAAACCAGACCACAGATGTCCTACCACTAAAGTTTAAATCTATCTCTTGGGTTTGACTCCACACTATAAATTACTAAAACAAACAGAAAAATTTCATTTGCACTTCTGTTAGTCTCCATAGAAAACTCTACTCACCAGACAACTATTCAGGCCCCCCTGTTCCATTACCAGTGACTTTTAAAGCCTAAGATTTTAAGTGCTGTGTCTAAAGGACTCTAGCTACTTCTGTGGATGTTACTGTTAATTAAGAAGACATGGAAAGGAAACAGTGGAGCCAAAAAGCAGCCTTACTGTCTGGAAAAACACCAGAATATATGGACATGGGTGACAACAGTAGCAAAAAACATTTCACAGGAAATGTTTTCAGCTGGAAGAAACAGTCTAGTGCTTCTTGTTTGAGCATATGAAGAAGCAGAATGACTTAAAAATCAGCCTCAAGTAAGTGAAAAATTGGGGTAATGTCTTCAAAGGGTCAAAGTTAATGGAAAAAAATATTAGCAAGGATGATCCTATGGTTAGGAATATATTTTATTTTGGTTTTATGCATCGTACTCAAAATTAACTGAACACGAAGTCATTCACAAACCTATTAAACCATGTAGTGAGAACTAGGGCTAGGTGATAGACCAGATTGGGACAAGAGAGATACACTCAGGTATTGACTAATTTGTAACTAAGATTTTAACTCAGCAGTAGCTTCATTTTTTGTTCAACACCAACACTTCTGTTCAAGGTAACAACAAAGAATGGCAGAAACAGATGATTCTGATCTCTGGTAACTATTCACTATTATCCAATTCTGATTACTAGCTGCTAGCACTTCACAAGTGAAATTACGCAACGATATCGCTTAGGACAACCTCTAGGCTATAATTTAAGATACTGAAACCGTATGCCTGAGCTGCTTTCCATACAAAAAGAAGGACTGAGCTCTCACCATTGTGCTATCATTTAATTTCCAGTCTCCTCAATTCCTCCACCTCCATGGAGATAGCCTGTACTACGCTCTTGAACTCTTCTCTAGGAAAGACTATTGGACCCACCAGGAACAGCTGTTACATTTAGAACAATCTGTTGACAGGGATTATTGAAAGAATATACAGCCAAATACCACAATCCATTTTTTCACTTAAAGCTATAAAAACTGACATGTCTACTCCTAGTTCTGCAAGGGTGTAAAGGAATAAAATTAGAAACTGGGAGTACATCAATTTACAATGAAAAAAAAAACCCAACCCAACAAACCTGAGTACATTTGGCAGACAGCAGTTTAGCTTCACAAGCAACTATTTAGTTATACACAACTGACAAGTAAGCAGAAACAGTCACTGGCTAGATTTAGTTTAAAATCTGCACAAGTAATTTAGCATCAATGTTATAATGTTTAGGTCTTAAATAAACAGTATTTTCGTAGGAAAGCTTGTACTTGTGCATAGTAGTATTATAATTTGTAGTTTAACATAATTTTCTGCATCTATAAAGCATATCATGGGACTTGGCATGTCACCAAGGTAGAAGTGTAGTCAGTTTACAGCTGGCTAGGCAGTATTGTTATTCCATTTTTGCAAAACAGGAATACTTTACAGCTTCCTTTTCCCTATACACACACACTGAAGTAAGCAACAACACTCCAGGTAGTATCTTGTCTCAGCTTCAAGGCAACAAGACAGCTGTTGTGAACAAATCAGCACCAGTTGAAATTGTTTAAGATATTATTCCTCTAAAACCAGATCCATTCTTTTCCATTCGCTCGTTGCAACGTGAAGGGGCATTACATCTGCTGAGCAGTGAAGAACAAGGATTTCCTGGTTCATACATCCTCCCACACAGAAGAATGCATTGTCAATCCAAGAATTTGCACTTTTTTGTGGAACAGTGTCAAGTCTGTAAACCTTATGTGGTCCAGGATGTTCATATGGTATTCCAATTTTACAGATGATTCACTGATCTTTATCATAGCTGTTCACTCAGAAAGGAACTGTGGACTGCAACATCAGTTCAGCACTTAGCTGCTACTGACAAATATGATCTTGGGTTACTTGTTATCTAGAAAAATCTAGTTTCCAAGAAATATATTCTTGCTACTCAAAAGTAATTTGTGACTCTCACAAATGCTCTTACAAGATGAGAGATGATGTCTTACAATTCCAGAAGAGCTCTGGCTGTGCAAAGGAAAGACTCCATTGCCTGCAGCTGTTACAGACTGATGATCTGTTCTCACATAAAACATGACTGCCTCTTAGGCCTTCATCATCAGTTCTTTTTTGTGCATAGTTCTGATACCCCATTTCACCCTATGTGAACAGATACTACAGGTAAAGATACTGCAAACAGCTATTCTCATCTATTAATATTGCAACTTCACAGTCTTAAAAATCTTATTGTGTTAGAGAAGGCAAAACAGTATGGGCAAGTGAATTGTGAACATACCTGAAATCCTGGACTGACAGTCACCAATCGTCATGGCTGAATTCTCAAAGTTGTGACTACGAGGAATTTCAACCACTTAACACTCACAGATCACACCCAGGCCTAAGTGCAGATGAGCAACTGAGTTTTGTTGGATTTCTTTGCAGATTCACAGAAATGCAAGCAGAGAGTGACACAAAGACACTGCTAAGCATCTTACAGGAGAGTTTCACAAGCAATTAGGCACATCAACAGAACTGTAAGTGGTAAAGACCTCTCATTGCATAGACTGAAAATGCTCATCATCAAAATACTTAATAAAGGTACCTTCTTCCCTGCAGTATGACTAAACTTTCCATTTGCCTGCAACTTATTTAAGGCTTCTATGAATTCTTTAAAAATTTAGCCTAACATTTTAAGCAGTTATTTCCATGCTAAGGAAAGCGTGTCTCGCTCAGAGCTACATCAGGTCTTTCAGAATTAGCTGGAAGTCTCACTAGGATAGAAAAGACATTGTTGTGTATTAATGCATTCATGGTAACAGAGTGTGCATGTAACAAGTAATTCTACACAATATCACACTCTATCCAATATAGTACAGAACCTAAAATTCAGATTTACCCTGGACAACCAAAGAGTGCACTTGCTGCTCATGTAACTGAGATTCAGCTACCCACCACCACTCCAAAACTGAACTTTAACCCCTAAAAGTCGTAAGTGCAATTTCCAATTCATAAATCTGCAAAGCTCCCTGAGTCTAGAAAAGATCAAGCACTAATTATCTTCCAGCTTCCACCAATGAATTAGGCTAACAGTCCAGGCATTTAGCTCCAAACAAATCACCACCTCACTCAGCCAGGACAGGGTGGCTTAGAATATTCCACAGGTGTGAGTGAGGGTCACAACAACAACAGAAACCATTCTCTTTTTTAATGAACAGTAAACTGTGTTTTCAAAGCAAGAAAACAAATTACTTCCTTCATTCTGCAGATTTATGGTGATGTAAACACAGAATGAGTGAGGTTTTAACTGTTTCACTTCTACGGAAGCATTTCCCTCAAAGCAGATTATTTATTATCTTGCCATCCTGAAGGCCCATATCTAAAAAATACCATAATCTGGAAATATTTTTCAAAAATTCTGTCAATGCTGTCATTTTTTAAGCATCCTGTTTGGTTTAAACCACTCCATTTAGCGGAAAGTAATCTTCATATCTCATGGTCCTGGTGAAAGTCCTGTATTTCACACTGGAGTTGGAGATCTCAAATGCATTTAGGGAATATTATATTACCTTATATTGGTATTTAAAACATTTTAGTTTTCTCCACAGTCACAGCAATGAATCTTAGCATGGTTCTAAAATATTAAAAAAAAAAAAAAATCAGAAAAAAAAGCTATTCTTAATTTGGATTCCAAACTGCTTCAAGAGCTAGAGCTACAGCAATGGATGGATACCTCAATATGGGAGGCTCTACTTTATGATAAACCACCCTGCACTATCCCTGTATACAAAACAGCTTCTGAAACTGCTAGATATAAGCTAAACAGCTCTTTGAAGAAGATATATGAAATTTCTTTATTGAAATGGTGAAAAAACATAAGTATATAGTATAAATGAATGGATTAAAAAATAAATTTAAAAAAATAACCCTGAACCAAAGGAAAAAACACAAAACATATCCTACGAGGTTAGGAGTATGATGACATTAGACCAGAAGCACAATCTGGAGCAAGCAGTAATAACATAACATGCACAACAGTGGGAAATGTGCTATTGACATATTTTGGAGCACTGAAAGTACAAAGGCTCAAGTTTAAATTGCGCAGCAAGTAATTAGTTCTTTGTATCTCCTCAGTGATGTAAAAATATTTTCTTAAGCAAAGCTACCCAAGGCAGTCCTGAAATACATTTGTTTTGAGCACTGGTAATTTGATGCCAACAGCAAACACAGATTAAAATAACACACTGACATGCAGATTGTGTATGACACAACTTTACATGGAAAACTATGATTGAGTAGGAATGTTGGGAATTAACAAATCTGATCTTCAATCACTTTAGATATGTGAAATCTGACTGGAAAATCTTGCTTACAAAGTAAGCTTGAAATATAGCCATCTTTTTTCTCCACTTCCTGCAAATTTTTAGGAAAAAAACCTGCTTCTACACTGACTCCTTAGAGGAAATGCACATACAATATTTGCAATTATTAGGAAAAGGCTGTTGCAAACTGCATTTTTTACTTTACAGTTGCAAATCTAGCAGCTGAACTAACAAAATCAGGTTCAGTGTTGATTTTGTTTTTTATAACTACCTTTTATATCAGAACGTTCTATTGTGGGGTTAGAGCCCAATATGCCACATTCTATGGAAGAAATACATTTTATTTCATGTTACCTTTCTGGTCTAGTTTAATATTATTGGCAATGCAGGAAGTTCCTAGATGCGAGTCCTCAGGAGGCTTGCAGACACTCCTGAAAACAGGAAAACGAATTGTTACACACCTACAGTCTGAACTTTGAGATGGCTACAAGGAAATGGCAAATGCACATTTTTCAAACTATTGTGCCCACTGTTTTCCACTGACTCGGGACTGTTTGCAGAAATAAATAATGCATTTTAATATAAAATAGAGATTCAACAACTACCGAACACAGAACACATATGAGTATATATCCATCTTCAATGCATGCATAATACTAAAGTATTATGTCATCTGTTTTCAATACTAAAGCACCAAGTAATTTATAGTGTAGAACTGTAAACTATATATAGAACACTGCATCGATCATATTTGAGCACCAGCGCTGTTCAACATTCCTGTAAATTCTCCATTAAACCTAAGTTTGGGACTGAACCAAAGACTTACATGGATCATGTCATGGTTGCTTGGAACACTGAATGAGAGACATAAAGTGCTGTACTATTTCATGTCAAGATTATGCACAGTTCACTACTTCACAGAGTACTAGTGATTGAAATACAGTGCACTCCACACTAAAGCCAGTGCTTATTCCTCTTCTTCACTTCAGGAGGCGACTAGTAAATTAGAATGGGGGATCAGCTGACAGGACTCCTAAATTATTTGACACAATCAGTACACTGCTAATGTAAGCAGAGAAAGAGCAGAACCTTGTGCTCAGAAACACAGCCAAATAAGTAGTTAACTATTTGCATACTGATGAAATCTTGCTTTACATTCCTACACTCACTAACAAGACTCATAACGTAGCAAGTCACTAGTCAAGACAATAGAAACATTAAATTCAAATGGAAATTCAACTATTATATCCTAAATGGTGGCTAAAAGTATGAAGCCCATGTGTCATCTAAATCCACTCCATAGCAATGTACAATTCCACCACAGAAACATCACGTGAGACTGTGTGTAAGCGTACACCCAGTCCTTGTGTTTTCTTGAGTAAGATTTCACAGACATTCATATTTAGGAGATTCAAACACTACATTCAGGACATTAATGATTACATGTGATTCCAAATCAACTTGCAAAGAAAGTGACACGTACAAGGACGCACAGCATTTTGCTGTAACAGTAGCTTACTTAAAGCACAGTTTGAAAAGTACTGTGCATACAAGTGTTCACCACTCCTAAAGTCTGTTGGCAAAGGTAATGAATTTTCAACAGATGCAGGCTTATTGCAAGTTCATGAACTACAGAAATAAAAAAGGTGCCTTCTTTTGGAAGCCTGGCTCTTGTGTAAAAGTCCAAAAATAATACATCCTAGCAGCAGCATCCACAAGGAACCAGATACTTGGCCCCAAAGTAAGACAGAGCAGCAAAGGGTTTATGGCAACTACCACTGCTAATGCAGCCCTCATGTGAGGGTGAAGTCAAGCACAGCAGAGCTCAGCCTTCCCAAACTCGGCATCGTTTTGGGGGGAGGTGGGGAATTCTGTGTCAGTGTCTTCAATAAAGCAGATGTGACTCATTGTACTCTAGTTTAAAATCAGAAGCTGAGGCCTCTCCTTTTCCCACTGAATCATTTGCAGCAGCACTGAGGCAGAGATCCTTCTAAGTTTCTGCTCTCAGTACAATCAGCTCAATTAAACAACTGGACCTAACACTGCAGCTTTGTGACACACTGCTAAAAACCCTGGCTTTCACTTGTCCCCTTAATGCCATGTAATGCCCTTGCTCACTTTATCTGCAGTGGTACTGACCACAGAAAAACGATCAATTAATTTAATCTCTGGACTGTCCCCACACACTTTCCTAACCTCTTTTTTTCATTGAAGAACACACTTGCAACTGTTGTTTCAATAAAACAAATAATCTAAGACATATTTGCTTAATGTATTTTGGATGCTGATGCTGTGCTTTGGGGAATTTTTAATTATTATTTTTAAGTTGGGGAAAAAGGCATTTTTCAAACAATTTCCTGCATTTTTTTCATTTTCTCATTTAAATTCCCCCATGTAAATTCAATAATCTTACACTAGAATTTCAACAACTTGAGGTCCTATAACGATCTGTTCAATTACTTTTAGAAATATCCTGGTAAAGAGCTAATGCCAAACGGTACTCTTTAAAGTTTGTAACATTCAAATGCTGTATTTGAAGTTAGAAATTTAGAACTTGCCTCATTGTCATTTGCTTGCCAAAATATATATCCTGCTTGTAGTCCTATGATGATTTTTTGCTTTGTGTGCACTTCAATTATAACTTCGAGTGAAAGCTCCTATGTAAGAAACATTCCCTACAAGGGTCACTGTAAGTCCAGTGTATCCATCATGTACTTAAAAGCCCAAGCACTGCCCTGATCATGTGTGGAAGGCCTGTTTCCCTGCAACAAGGACCAAACCACTTTCCTATTGTTTCCTCCACCTGGCACCCTTTCTTTCCTCTTTTTAATCTTTTCAACAATCAACTCTATTGTCTTGTCCTTTGCACGCTGAAATTCACTAGGGCTTTCAAAGGCTAAACTCTTAACAACACTCGAATTTCAAAAGAGAAACTTAAGATTCATTCAAAATTGGTTTAACTCATGGTCAGAATCCGGCCAGACAAAGGATAGTGAGCATTAATTATACTTTCACTTAGCATGTGAGCCAGTCTGAGGCAGAGCATATCACACAGAGGATGTAACTGGGCACACTGTGGCCAAGGGCCAAACATAGTTAACTAAAAAATTCACTGACAAGAACTCACTCTCCTTGTACTTGGACCAGCCCATACATTTGAGACCACCTGACGGATCACACAAATTTTACTGTATTTGTGTATTATAGGTATTTACTTTTAAAGCAAATAAATACCATGAATAAGCATTTAACAGTTTTAATAAGCATTTAACAAGTGTTAACTTTTCTCAAAATATTAACCATTAATAAACATCTATGTCAATGTTGTTATTTTGAAAAAAATTAAAATTAAGGGACAAAAATTTTAAAATTTCCCATACTTTACTCCCTAGACACAAAGTTGTTTGCAAGAACTCTTAGAAGTTAAACAGCATAAACAACTGTAATTTTAAGCACTATCAAAAAAGAATTGATTATGATTAATGTTTTGCTGGAAGTTAGAAAATTCAGTGAAGAACAGATAATTATTCTTGGGATACATGAGATCAGAGGGCCCCAAGGATGATCAGTGTGCTGGAGCATCTCTGCTATGAGGACAGGCTGAGAGTTAGGCTTGCTAAGCCTGGAGAAGGGAAGGCTCTTGTGAGATCTTACAGCAGCCTTTAAGTACTACAGGGGATCCTAGAACAAAGACAGAGAGAGACTCATCAAGACCTGCAGTGACAGGATGACATGTAAGTTTTCAAGCCAAAGACAGGAAGGTTTTCACTGAGAGTCCTGAGACAACAGAGCAAGTATTCCAGAGAATTTGTAGATGCCCCATCCATCCCTGGATGTGCTCAAGGCTAGGTTGAATGGGGCTCTGAGCAACCTCATCTAGTGGAAAGTATCTTTGCCCATGGTAAGGAGATGGAACTACATCAACTTTAAAACCAAACCATTCTACAATTCTATGAAAAAAACCACTACAACACAACATGCAGTGTTAAAAAACTTACATATGGTGACATTTACATTTATTTTCTAGTAACTCTGTGATAGAGTCTATCTAAAGGATCATACATTACTGTTAAAAAAAAGGTTATCTACCTTATGCAGGGCACAACTAAAACTACTCAGAAATATCAGATGGCTTTTTCAATTCCTATTTTTCCTTCATCCAGCATTTAGGTCTAAACCTTATTCTAGCCTGTAGGGAATGGAAGATCATTTATATCCTACTTATTTTTCAAGGATGCTCATCAACATTGTCCAAGAGTTTCACATCCATTAATCCATTCACAACCTCCATTACAAGATGAGAAAGCATTATTATTGTAATTTAGAAATTAAAAACAGAGATGAAGTTAGAGGAAGCAATGGAATAACACAGTAGAAGGGCCAGGATAAAAAACAGCATATGGCATACCTATGCATCTATGAACAGCTCTAGACTGTACTGAATGTTGCCAGAGACATTAGGAAAAACTGCTTCACTCAAAGGATCATCAAGCATTGGAACAGGCTACTCAGGGAGGTGGTCAAATTGCCATCCCAGGACATGTTTAAAAGTCAAGTAGATGTGTAGCTAAAGGACATGGTTTAGCGGTGGTGCTGGTATAGTTAGGTTAATGGCCGGACTCTTAATCTTAGAGTTTTTCCAAACAGAATGGTTCTATGAAGCATGTTCTATGTTCTGTGAATCATAGAATCACAGAATAATAAGCAGGAGAAAGCTCTCACTGAAGCCCATTTCTTCTGCGCTGTGTTTCTTCTGTTACTGTGTAACAGAACCAAGATCAATGCAGACAATCTAATGCTGAAACTACACAGCTACCTGCGCTATAACAATTTGGGTTTCATGCTTAGCATCATACAAGACCACTATCACAGAGGCAGAAACACAGGCTAGTCAGTATTGCCTTGTCAATCAACTAGTGATGTTTCTTATTTCTGTATTATTTCACAGAATCATAGAATAGTTGGGGTTGGAAAGGACCTCATGATGTCATTTGGCCCAAATGTCACACATAAGCAACATCAGCTCGACCCAGTTGTCTAAGACTGCATCCAGGCAGCTTTAGAGCATCTCCAAGGATGGAGAATCCACCACCTCTCTGAGCAACCTGTGCCAGTTCTTGGTCATTATCACCATGAAAAACATTGCCTAATGTTCAGAAAGAACCTTTCTGCATTTCAGCTTGTGCCTGTTGCCTCTTTTCTTGTCCTGGGTCACCAGTGGAAAAAGCATGGAACCATTCTCCTTGGACTCCTATCTGTGGGTATTTATATATATCGATTGAAGGTCTTTTCCAACATAAATAGTTGTATGATTCTGTGATTCTTCCTTCTAATTCCCTATTTCCCCCTTCTCGAGGCTGAATAGTCACAAATCTCTCAGCCTTTTGTAATGTGAAATGCTCTAATCTATTCATTTTTGTTGCCCTTCACTGGAGTTCAGTATGTGCATGTCTGTCTCGTACTAGGAAGCCGAGCACTGGACTGTGTACTCCCAATGTAGACCCACTGGTGTTGAGTACAGGGGAAGGATCACCTCCCATGAACTTCTGAATATATGCTTTCTATTGCAGTACAAGATACTACAGAATCACAGAATATCAGGAATTGGAAGGGACTTCGAAAGGTCATCTAGTCCAATCCCCCTGCCACAGCACGATCACCTACACCAAGTCACATAGGAACACATCCAGGCACATTTTAATCATCTCCAGAGAAGACTCCACAATCCCCCTTGAGCAGCTTCTTCCAGTGCTCTGTCACCCTCACCGTGAAGATATTCCTTCTGAAATTTATATGGAACCTCCTATGTTCCAGCTTATACCCATTCATTCCCCTTTGTCCTACTACTAGATGACATCATCTCCGCCCTCTGCCAGAAAGCGTACACTCCGGCCTAATGTTCAACACGCTGTCCACCACGACCTTTTCTCTTAAGCTGCTTTCCAGTGGAGTGACCCCCAGCAGATGATGTGTGGTTCCTCCTCAGCTGCAGGGCTCTGCACTTCTATACAGCAAGATTAAGTTACTGTCAGCAGTCCTATTGAGTTTCCTTTGGCAGGCAGCGTGGCACTTCAGCATATTAGACACTTCCACCTGTTTTGTGCAAACTTGCTGAAGGTGCACTCTACCTCATCACCCAGACAATTAATGATGACTCCAGTTCTGGGCTCCCCAGTTCAAGGACACCTCCACTGGAAAAGAGTCCGGCGCAAAGCCACTATCATCAGGGTCTAGAGCATCTTCCTTAACAGGAATGCTGTGAACGCTGGGGTTGCTTAGCTGAGAGAGAAGAAGACTCAAGGGAGATCTCATCAATGCTTTTATATACCAAGAGTGTAAGGAGGATGAGACCAGATCTTCCTAGCTGTGCAATGAGCACAAACTGGAATACATGAGACTCAATTTACAGTATCACAGTATTTAAACATAAGGAAAAACTTTCACATTGTTTGCAACAAAGTACTGGAACAGGCTGCCCACAGATGTTGTGGAATCTCCTCTGGAGACACTAAAACCCTACCTGGACCACGTCCTTACACAGTTTTGTCTAGGTGTTCCTATTTTAGCTGGGCAGTTGGACAAGATGATCTGCAGAGGTTCCTTCCAACCCCTACCATTCTTTCACTCTCTGATAGGACTGGACTCAGATATGACCACATATATAGTACGCTGCTAGTCACTGGTCCCCAGCTAGACTGCTGATGACCCTCTGGCCTTGGCCATAAAGCCAGTTTTCAACCCAATTCACATCCAGTGCATATATAAACAGTTTCTCTCTGAGGATCTTACAGGAGACAGTGTTGAGCGTCACACTGAAGCCTAAGTAAACACTAGCCATGGCTCTTCTCTTATCTACCAGGCTAGATGTTTCTTCATTTAAGTCTACTGAGGTGGTCAAGCACTACTTCACCCTGATACTCGTAACTCCTGATGATTTGTCTGTCATGTACCTGGAAATAGTTTCTGAGATTTGCTGTTCCAGCATCCCAGGCGAGGCTGCCTATCCTGTCATTCCATGGGCCTTTCTTTTCCTTCTGGAAGGTGAGGGTGACAATTTGCTTTTTTCCGGTCTTCAGGTACTTCTCCCAGTCACCGTGACTGAATAAAGAGAGACTAATGAGTGTCCTCACAAAGACATCTGCCAGCTCCCTCAGAACTCATGGGTGCATCCCATTAAGGCCCATGGTTTTATCCATATCCATTTATCTAAAGTATTCCCTGTCCTGATTCTCTTCCACGAAGGGTACATCTTCTTTGCTCCAGCATTCCCTGTGTGAAGGGCAGTCTTTAGCTAGTAAAGACTGAGGCAAAGAAAGTATTCAGTACTTCTACTTTTCTATGTCTCCTGCGCAAACATATTCTTTCTTTACCCTGTTTTCTATCTTAATGTGCATTCCCATTAGCTAATGAGCTAAAACATCCCCGACCATCATGCAAACTGCCAAACACAGAAACAATGACAATAGCACAAAGTGGCCCTCTAATTTTTAAATTTAAAATAAGTTCACTCTGCAACTATTCATACAATACCCGGTTATGCTTTCACAGTATCACAGTATCACAGTATCATCAAGGTTGGAAGAGACCTCATAGATCATCAAGTCCAACCTGTCACCCAGAGCTCAAGGCTAGACCATGGCACCAAGTGCCACATCCAATCCTGCCTTGAACAGCTCCAGAGTTGGCGACTCCACCACCTCCCTGGGCAGGCCATTCCAGTGGCCAATGACTCTCTCGGTGAAGAACTTTCTCCTCACCTGGAGCCTAAATTTCCCCTGGCGCAGCTTGAGGCTGTGTCCTCTTGTTCTGGTGCTGGCTGCTTTTTTTTAAGAAAAAAGAAAGTTCAACCAAGAGAAGACACTGAGTTCTTCACTTCTAGTATATGACAAGGTGTCTGTGTAGACCACATTCCTGTGGTAGAGCTCTCCCAGCATTGTGCCAGATCGCTGAGGGGACTGAGGCAGATCTAGGCATTCCAGATGAGATATACTCAGCCTCTAGCACCTTCCAGCTGCGAAGGTGCTAGAGGCTTAGTAAAGGATTAATCCTTCTCATTCTGGAAAGTATTAGGCACTACTAGATCTCCATATTACAAAAAGATGCTATTGACAATTCTGCTACTGCAGTACCCTAATGTATTTTCTTCTCATGCTATTAAGTTGGTAAGTGAAAAGAAGAAATTTACTGAAGACCACATGATGGATTCAGAACCAGGCTTAGCTGGTATATGCCTGCATTCTTGTGCTCCATCTGGTGAACCAAGACTGTTCTTTTTCCTCAGAAAGGTGTCAAGGACAGTCATAAGAAATAATTTTAAAAACTGTCTAAGGAAAGATGAGGAAGTCTGTTAGTTCAGTTCAATCATTTATCAAGAAGCCAAATATTTTCTTGGTAGATAATGTAAACTGCAACACTGATTCAACTGAGCTGAAAAAACTCAGATTTACTTCCCCACAGCATCTCATGTCACGGAAATACAGATCTTGTTAAGAGTCTATTTTGTATTCCTTTTTGTTTTACAATACTTTGATAAGAAATTCAAGAAGTGTCCATGTTTAGATACAGATCTGTTTTGCTGTTTTCTTTTTTTTCCTTTGGTTGGTTTTTAATGAGGAAAAGGAAGTCTGTTTCTGTATTAAAAATACTAATGTTTTCAAACTTTACTCTTACAACATGGTACCTTAATTAGAAGCACAATTCATTCACACAACTAATGGAGAAACTTACCAATTAATATGACTGACAAAGCAAAAATAACACTTGTATTCATGAAAAAACAACAAAAACAACACAACTGAGCAGCAAAGGGCTCTTTCTTGAAATCATCAAAACCCATAGGCATCACTTCTCTAAAAAACACATTCAAATCCTATTAGTAGTCATACAGTTTTACGTATGATAACCACCTCACAGTCATGGCTGATATTTCTGAGAATTTACCAGTTACTTTCCAAAAAATTGTTCTCTACATTCTAAAGGACATTTTAAAAAGCTAACTTTCAAAAACTGCACTACCAAACAGGACTATCATCTGGTTTTTTTGTGTTTGAAAAAACGTGTGGCCAGAATCCGGAGGTTCTTTAAGAATGATGTTAAGAATAAAATTTTGAATAGAGACAATAAAATTAATTTTTGGAGTGGGAAATTTACATGTCTCTCCTACAGTATATTGTTCTTTCTGCAGTTCCTTAGTGAGTGAAATTAAACAGTGAAAAATAACCAACCAAACTCAGTGGAGATGTAAATGAGATTGTTTCAGTAAAAATAAACAAGGGATGCATGCTCAGATGCAGAGCATCCATGGACAACAATGTAGGGAAGCAGTGCACACACAGTCATGAATTTATGCCAGCATGTGCAAGAATACCCAAAGTAGTGCTAATCCAGATGGCACAGTTAAAAATAACAATATAGACAGAGTAAAGTAGAATACAGCATGGCTTAATAATCTGTCCAGGTTTAGACAGCTGTCTCTAAATTCTAGGCTGGTGTATCTTCACATCACACATAGATCGAAGCAAGTACAGACCTGTCTGCATGTCCAGCAACCTCACTACCTGATTACGTTCATAAATAATGCTACTGCAGATATGCCCATCTAAAAACTGAATTTGCAGTTTTTAAGTAAAGTAAAGCCCTTAAGTAAAGCTTACAAGGAAAGCTTAGGAATGTACCATTAAGCATGTACGACCTGATAACAAACACATGCTGAAAAGCATGTCCACTTTGCTAATTTGTGTTAGCTGTGCCAATTCCTTCCCCTACACACCTGCTTCCCTTCCTAGTCACAAAGGATGTGTGCTGGCTAGCCTTTCCTGGGGGGATTCAGAGTCAGGTGAGCCTAAACTCATTCCTCAGATACAGCGACTCACTAGCTTTACTGCCTAATGAAGAGACACTGTTCCACTCTTAAAGCACCCCGGGCAACTCTGTTACATGTAAATGGCACTCATTCCCCTCGACACAGTACTAACACTAGAAGACAAAGTCCTGACCCAAATAGGCACAACCAGTTAGCTCCTGTTACAAGGTCAGTGCTCAGGGTAGTGGTTGAATCACCATCCCTGGATGAGTTTAAAAGATGTTTAGATGTAGCGTTGGGGGTTATGGTTTAGGGGTGAACTTGTAGAGTAAGACTGATGGTTGGATAATCCCAAGAGTCTTTTCCAACCTGACTGATTCTATGATTCAGAAGAATATCAAGACACCAACAATGTCTTTACTCACCAGTGCGGCTACTGGGGGCAGAATTTTCTGTGTTGCAGAAACCCAGGAGCTGATAATCCACAAAGAGTGGTCTGCTATACAGCTGCAACACTATATCCTCTACTAGCTAAAAACTACTACAGAAACTACATCTTCTCAAATCTGGCTTACCATTGTCTGTCCACAAGTAACCCAAGGGATTCATGCATGTTCTTAAAATTATGTCATGAATTATTCACTCCAAGAAGATTCTGTATGCATTTTGCTAAATCACAGCCAGAAGTCAAGGAAGAAATGAAGTTTTTCAGCACACTTAGCTGCCTTTGAGTAAAGATACGTAAGCCAGTGCTGATCCAGACAAAGTTCTGCTAGGACTCGGATGACAGCAGCAGGGATGATGCACGGGCTAATCTACCAATGGAAAAAGCACGCTAGTGAAACACAGAAAGATCTGTGTGCAGAGATAAAAGCCCTACGCTGCTGCCTGTCTCCCTCTGGAAGCCCCAGGCACGTGCACCATTGTGCTCAGCTCTCTGAGAGAGGGTGAGAATTGCTCCCTGTTAGGTCATACAGAAACACAGCTGAAGTCCCACAGCAGGGTGTGAAAACCTCCCCATTTGACTGACATTATCTGTGTTTTTGAGAGCACTATGAGTAGCCAAGATAATTGCTAAATTTGTGTCATATGCACCAGTAGCAGATTCATAACGATGAACAATAATAATGATTTTAGATATTGGTACTCTCAAAATTCTGTTCCAAGAAATGCTGTATTTAGCTAATTGTAATCAGAAGCTTCCAGAATTTAGAATTAACGTTCAACTTATCACCAAAAGCACTATTGCCACCATTTGTCAAAGACACAACACGGTACACTAATATAAACATTAGGAGAGACACACTGAAATAAATGCAAAACCTTCAACTATTAATTTTTGGAACTGCACCATGTGCCCTGTAAGATAGGTCTGTTTCTCTTCTAACTTGCAACTAATTAACAGCATTTAATTCAAGATCTGATCTGCCCAATCCTAACAGCAAATACTATTATCAAAACACAAGAGGTAGCTCTCCTCTTCTTCTGGAAAAGTTAAAATGCCACACATAAATAATTAATTCAAATACATATATATACAAATATAAACAAACTCAGCCTTCTGAAAATCATGCTATAAAATTAAACAAACATCACATGAAGATGTGGTAGAATGCGACATATTTGGAAGGTCAGAGAAAAGCTAATTTCTAAACCCTTGCATGTTCCACGAGTACACTGCCTCATCCCATTCACATCTAATCAAGGATGCCCATAAACTTAAACATGAACAATATATTAGTCAAGCAGCCCAGGTAACTATGATTTAGAAGATATGAAGTGAAAAACATTGGAGGCGTTCAAGATTACAGTCTTTATTCAAAAAATCCTTTAACTCAAAATCTGGTTTAAGTTAATAAAAATCAAATACTTGATGATGTAACTCAACTTCCTAGCGGTTCTACTCTGTAACTCAAGGTAAGTTTTTGCCCACGTCCTAGCAACGAGCACAAATATTGTGGTTTATTCAGTTCTCAACATATGACTTTGCAAAATGATATCCCAGTACCTAATATGACAGAACCACATACCTTAAGACTCTTTAAATGTACAAAAGGACAAATGAGTAGTTTAGACTCAACTCAACCAGTCTAAGCCCAAACTTAGACTAGTTTTGACTAAGCCCAACATAACTCTGGGTCAGGGCACATGATATGCAGTTATGACATACAGTGGTGTGTTTTCCATCTGGACAGTTAAAGTGTTTCCTATTTCTGAGTAAAAATGCTGGATTAATACATGGATTAATAACCAGCATAGTAGTACAGCTTCAGATCTGTCATACAAATGCAGACAGCTCAGTCTTTATTTACAGATGTAAACAAGCTTGCTAAAATTGGACAGTTGAAGGGAAGTGTGTAGTTCCTGATTAGAGTGTAATTTCAAATGTTACGTTTCAGATTTGTACAGTAACAATAAAAGAGATGGGAAGGGGGAGGATTTATACACTAGGAGTGGTCATGTAACACACTGTATTGAGTTTAAAAGATAAGTGAGACAATGCCTTTTTCTCTGGTGTAAACAAAGAAAAATAATGCCAGCAGTTTGGCTGCAAACAAGAATCAAGGGAGGAAACGGAACTGAAAAGGAAATGTTTACAGCAAACTTTACAAACCTAATGTTAGGTTTTAATCAAAAAAGATACATTTTCGAG
The DNA here is from genome assembly GCA_013400115.1 of Rhinopomastus cyanomelas. NCBI lineage: Eukaryota > Metazoa > Chordata > Aves > Bucerotiformes > Rhinopomastidae > Rhinopomastus > Rhinopomastus cyanomelas. The sequence goes on from VXBP01003841.1 coordinate 36,755, forward strand.
ATTACTCAATAATTCTTTATAAAGTGCAAATCAACCACATTAATATTTTAAAACACTGTTATAAATGCTTCCTTAACCTTAACACGAAAAGAGATCTAACACAGGATTGCCACAACTGCTAAACGATGACATCTGAACTGTACTTCTCTTTGATAGCTCCAAGATCTTCAGAGTTATAAACCATCTGGAGATTTAACTTTGAAGAAATCACAGCTGCACATTAGACAGGTAAGCAGCAGATTATATTTCTATCACATTAATTGATTCACTACCTTTTTACCCTTCACTGAAAAACTCTCTTGGGACCTTCAATCAATAAGGAATCTGATGCATATATTTTATTTTCATGTTCCAAATGGTTCCACCGTGTATACAAATCTATCATAAAACAACATTTACATTTTAGGAGAAATTTCCCTGTGCTTACAATGCACCAGCTGCATGTATGCTTATCTTCCCTGCCACCTTTGAGAAACACACAGATCTGCCAGAAAAAGACAGACCACAAGCACAATGCTCCTCCAAGTAATCTTGCCAATTATTAAGCATTATTTCTTTCAGTTTCATTATGGTTCTATTCTGACAACAGCTGAAAAGAATACCTACTTGCCCTTCCAAAATCCAGTACTGCTCAACATTTTCAACACATTTTAATCTTCACAATGAACATACCCATTCCACCCCTACACAATCACTGTGCTTTCTAAACAATAGCCAACAATGCATTGGCAAACAGGTTCCTTACAAAGACTTTCACCTGAAAAATACAAACTTTTCTTTATTTTAGTTAGCATTAATTAACACGGCTGCACAGGGTAGGATTAGAATATTCTCCTTGGACCATTTCACCTTGAAAAGTAGCCTGAAAAAGATGTAGGTTTATTCTAATAAAAGAGAAAATAAAATTCTTATCGTTCCCTTCTCTTTCCTTTGTTCCTGCAATTGTGCTGAATATTCTTGGGTTGCTTCTGGAGCTTCATGCAGTTTAATCAGAGGCAGGAAGAATTACAGCTCTGATCCTCATCCTACCTTATCATAGAATGATAGAATCATTACATATTGGAAGAGACCTCGAAAGATCATCTAGTCCAATCCGCCTGCAACAGCAGGATCACCTAGACCAAGTCACACAGGAATTCATCCAGATAGGCCTTGAACATCACCAGTGAGGGAGACTCCACAACCCCCCTGGGCAGCCTGTTCCAGTGCTCTGTCACCCTCACCGTGAAGAAGTTCCTTCTCAGGTTGATGTGGAACCTCCTATGTTCCAGCTTACAACCATTGCCCCTCGTCCTATCACTACATGACACCGAGAAGAGCCCAGTTCCACCCTCCTGACACCCACCCCTCAAATATTTGTAGACATTAATGAGGTCACCCCTCAGTCTCCTCTTCTCCAAGATAAAGAGACCCAGCTCCCTCAGACTCTCCTCGTAAGGGAGGTGCTCCACCTCTCTTATCATCCTTGTTGCCCTACGCTGGACCCTCTCCAGCAGCTCCACATCCCTCTTGAACTGA
>VXBP01003841.1:39032-52618 GCA_013400115.1 Rhinopomastus cyanomelas
CCACGCCGGTCTTTTGGCCCCCTTCCTTGACTTATTCCTTGTTGGGATACTCATTTCTTGTGCTTCAAGAAAGCAGTCTTTGAATGTTTGCCAGCTATCCTGAGCTCCCTTACCCGCCAGTACCCTGTTGCATGGGATTTCCCATAGCAATTGTTTGAAAAGGCCAAAGTTGGCCCTCCTGAAGTCCAGGGTAGTGGTTCTGCTAGCTATTCTGTCCCTACCACACGAGACCCTGAACTCCACCGTCTCGGGGTCGCTGCAATCAAGGCAACCCCCAACCTTTACTGCTTCAACCAGACCCGCCTTGTTGGTGAGGACAAGATCAAGCAGTATTCCTCTCCTAGTGGGCTCTTCCACCATCTGCATCAGCTGATACATTTTAAAAATGGGTAAAACAGGAGAAAATATGCTGCATCCCACAAAGGCTGGTGGAACTAGTGGCCTGTGTCCTGATGAGGAACAGTATCATCATTCCATGCATACATGAAACCAAATGATGCCCAAAGAAATAATGAATTTACTTACCACATGACTGCCAGAGAAGAAAAAACAATGAGGAGTGGTTTCTATATAAAATAATTTACTTTTATTGGATTTCATTACCTGGAAGACTGTCTCCTGAGGCCAAAATACCACTTGAAGTATTTTGAGTAGCCCATATTCAATCAAATCAAAGCTGGGTTTTTTTATAGCCTGGTCTCTTACAAGCTCCTCGAGCTTTGAGATAACTGTTTACTTGCTCTTTCATCTTATATAAGTCTCTTTTAGCTATTTTTCCTACAAATTGTGAGCCACATTTGCTTTCTCTAGCACAAGTCAATTACCAAAAATCTCAGAGATCTGAAAAATTACTGACTTGCTAGTTTAAGATACCATTAGTGACTGGGTGAAGTGGAACAGTCAGTTTGATTACATCAGTCTTTGATATACAAAAACATGTAGAACTGAAACACACCACACTTGACAAAATGAGCCTTTTCACACCAGGTACAGTCGTGCCTCTGTATTAGACAAAGGAGCAACTAAACAAAAAGTTACTAAAAAATTCTGGAACTGCAGCTACAGTAGTGAGATAGGTTTTATCCTGACAAGTGGACAGCATTACTCACATGAAAAACCCTTCTGTGTTTGAACTTCCCCTTCAGCAAACCCTCAAGCCTGCTCTCAAGACCAGATTTCCAGCTTAAGTGCAGTATCCGGTATGGCTGCAGTATTTCAACTGGAATTCTCACACGCTTAGCAATACAAAGAGAGAAATGGCTTACCATGCTCACCTGGCAGTCCACTGGCTAGTTCCTGAGGTTTTTAGGGTGAAGCAGCATATAGGTGGTAATAAGAAAATGAGTCATACTATCTATGGTTCTTTGTGAGTACATGTGGTATAATTAACCTCTAAACTCAGTAAGGGTAGGACACTATAAAAGTCTGCTACAGTACACTATGCAAGGCTTAAATACATGCACATTATTCAAATTAGTCCCTGGCTGCACAATCAGAGCTATCTGCACAACATACAAAGAAATTTAGATTTTTTCCATGTGTCCCTTTCTACACTTAAAAGATCAGAATTGCCCAACAATTACAAGAAGCTTTCTTCAGAATAAATCCAGTTTGCGGTAGGATCATTGTGGTGTACAGTGACACCATGCTTCCAAGATTTTCTAATGAACCTGGCACCAACAGTTTTATGGTGGGTTTGGTGAAGGCTTTCTGAAAAGCACTGACTAATGTATCCGTAAGAACTGCGGTTTTTAAGCCAACTATTCAAAGTGCTATGAGGTAATAACAGTGACAAGACTGAGACAATTTAGGAGATCATTTGTATGCAGTACTATCAGGACCTGATACCTGAGCTCTTCTTCATACCCATCGCGTTTGCTCGCACAAAATCGCTGATACGGGCACGAGAATGGTCTGATCATCCCCTGTGCTGCAAAAACGCGATCCTGCACTGACCCAAATCAATGCCAAGGCGCAATTTATCGCCCAGACAACTTCGCATTTGCTTCCGCAGTTACATGTAGCTCCTACTTAATTTCCTCCCAGGTTACGGTGTGCCCCGCTGGGACCGCGTGGGAGCTGGAGGCACCGTCCCGGGAGAGCCGGAGCAGATCCGCGCCGGCAGCGGGTGTCCGCGGGTTCCACTGCGGCGGCACTCAACAGCGCTGACATCACGTACATGCTCAGCCTCAGCAGAGCCCGCCGCGTTGAGCCCTGATTTCATGCGGAAAGCACTTCCCCGTGCCAGGCTGGCGCTCCCGCCCCGCACCGTATCCCGCACCCTCTGGAGGGGTAAGGGGGAAGAAAGCACGTGGTCGCCCTTGTACCTCCAGCGCTGTCCACAGCCTCCGCATCCCGCGGAGAACTCGGGCACAGCTCCGCACACCCACCCCCCACCCCGAGCTCAACAATCCACAGCAACAAAACCCCCGCATCGCTCCGCACCGCTTCCCTCACCTCACCGCGCCGCTCCGCTCGGCCGCGGCCGTTCCGACAGCCGCGAGGTGATGGAGACAGAGGAACGACCCAGGTATCGCCTCTCGACTGCCGCCCCCCGCCACTGCCCGCCGGTGCAGGGTGCCGCTCCGGCCGCGGCCCGGCTCCCGCTACCCCGCCCCCCACACCCGCTCCGCCAGCGGCCCACGCGCAGGAGGATGGACGGGACTGACTCTGCCGCTCGCGCGGTTCCCCAGCGGCGGGGTCCCCGGGACAACCCTCCGTCGCCGCGCCGTGCCCGCGCCTCCCCTGCCCGTGGCGGCGAAGGCCTGCTGCGTCACAATGCTCCGTGGGCGCGGGGGGCGCTGCCACGTGACCGGCGACGTGACTGGGGGGAGAAGGAGGGGGCGCCGGTAGCGCCCCCTCCCCCCCCAACCCAGTACACGGGCCGCCGGAGGCACTGGCGTCCTCGGGGGCGGCGCGGGGGCCGTGTGTCCCTGTTCTTTTGTCCCGAGGTCCTCCGGGGTCCCCCCCAAGCCGCGCCGTCGGGTCGTGCGGTGATCGCGTGGCATCGCTGCACGTTGAAGTTACCTGGAAATACCTAGTTCGCTCGCACTCAGCATGAAAACGTTGTGGTTTTGCGGTCGTGTAAGTTTTCGGTCTGCTGTACAGCATGGAAAGCGCTGCCGTTTCTCCCAGTGTGACACTGTGGAGCCGGTCGCACCGTCCAGCACCTGACTCGGATAAACTTGGGATCCCTCTGGTAGTGCCGTGGTTGGGCAGAGCTGCCGGGGAGAGGGGGTCCTACGCCCAGACCGTTTGGCAGAGCCATCCCAAACCTTCCGCCTGCTAATGTCACAGGAGTGGGTCCTCCTGAGCCCCCGAGTTCCACTCCGCTACCGGAGTACTGGACGGTAGGAGGAAAGGGGCAGAAAAGTGAAGCTTTGGCTCGTTTTCCCCTTTGCGATTTCTCCTGTTTCGTGCCGCGCTTTCACAGCGTTAGCAGGCGCTTTTTGTTTTCCACTTACTGTTCATAGCTGCGCTTTCCGTCTTAAATACCTCTTAAATGTATCCCTTAAGTGCATCTTAAATGCACCCCTTTTATATACCTTTCAGCATGTCCTTCCTTTTGTGTGCTTTTACTTCTCAGACTTGGTAGATTTCGTTTTCTCTGATGAGCAAACCCTGCGAAGACGAAAAGATGCGTGAGGAAGTTAAAGCAAATTTCTGCTAGTTTGGCGTTTTGGAAAGCTATTGCCTGCAGAACACATAGGGCTAACTCAGCAGTACCACAAGTATGCGCACGTCAGTCGGTATGTGCCACGGGTCTGGAGGAGTACCTCTGAAAGTGGGGAAAAGTGCCGACTCCAGACCAGTGTGTCTCTGCCATTTGTACAAGAAAGTTCTACTGAAAGTGGTAATCAGAAATGTGGCCACTGGACATGAAAAAGACTTGTTCCACTTAATCCTAATACAATCATCAGACAGTAGCAACCTTTGGAAATTTTCCATCTGGCATTCCTTGGTGTATCTAGGAGCTGCAGCATCATGCATTTGCAGATGCTTTGCAGCTCATTTGACACAGTTGTCCGAAGTGGGAAGCTCTTCTTTCTTCTTACATTGTGTTTTTAAGATGGGTGGGAGAACAAGCCTGAATTACAGTGAATTATAGTCTTAATGTACAAGGCCAACTACACGGAGCAATACAACCTTAACCACCTTAAACATGTCTGTGCGGGGCAAGAGTGGGGAAAGTTTACTTTGGAAATGTCTTTTGCTTTTCTGTAATTTGCTTTATCAAAGGCATATTTAGACACTGCACTTTTCACACTTGTACGTACATGGAGATTAAGTAACCATTCGGGGTACTTGTAATGCATTTGATTAGGTGGTTTTACACAGGAATGTTGGTCAGCTGTGTGTGATTAAATGGCTTGAAAGGAATGCAGGTCAGCTCCAGAACACAATGTAATACAGGCGATGCTTGACAAACTGCTTAATGAGCAGCACTGATGAGAAAACAAAGCCAAATCTTATTTTAGTTTAGAGGCTATAAATACTACCCATATGCAAATACGTTTGTAAGATAAAACCCTGCCAAATGTCTTTGTATGATCCCACCTGCAGCTGCGATATACACAAGAACATTTATAGTTACGATGTAGTCGTCCATCATTTAGCTTTCCTCCAGAGTGAAGAGTAGATGTCACCTCATGTTCAGCAGATGGACCTGAATGCGCAGAGGAAAATAGCTTTTCCACACCCCTTGGAATGCACACGTGACCTGGGCATTGATCTTGCGCAAATATTCTGTACTTACTCTCTCCACTGTGTGAGTTTCTCCTACTTATAACTATATGGGGGGGGAGAAAAGAAAATAATAGTATCTTTAAACAGTTTCTCCTTGACTACATGGTGTATGGATTACTTGAAGTAGTTTATAACTATCAATATTTGCCATTGTAGTGGCTTGCATTTAGGTAACAACATGCTGGACGAGCTAAATGGAACGTGGGATAAAACACGGTAAAAACAGAAGGGTGTCTAAACTACATAAACCGCCAGTCCTACCTTAATTATGGTTCTCATCCACTCTGTCAGACTCCTACCATTCAACAACTGACTCAACCATTTTCCGTCTTCTTCAACTTAACACCAAGGTCTTTTTTATAGGACCTCTTGCCTACAACAACAAATTTCTATGTGTTATTTTTGGTTAGTAGTTGTTAGTAGTTTAGTGAACTATTAATAAAAATACAGTTTTGTCAGTCTCCCCTCTCTGCTGCCTCAGGTTTCTCAAGGTTTGTATCCACTTAAAAGGCATAGCTGTAAGTTTTCAAATTCAGAGCTGCCTGCAATCCACTTAATACTCACAGAAGATGTCAAGCACTGGAACTGGCTGTCCGGCAACTTGCTGGAGACACCAACCCTAGAGGCATTTAAGAAATGTGGGGACATAGTGCTCAGGAACTGGGTTTAGTGGTCTTAAAGGTCTCTTCCAAACGAAAGGGTTCTGTAGTTTCAAGAACATGTTGTCATGATGGAAGCCCATATATATCCTATCTCTGTGGAGATGTTCAAACACTAGTCACCAGTCCTGCAGCCAACCAGTACACCTGGTCAAGAAACTGACAGCTTGATGACATGCACTGTGTGGTTCCTGGGGTCTGCTAATGCCCTGCCTACCACAGCCATTTATGCGTTCTCTCAGCCCAACTTCAACAGCCCAGTGACCACTTGGGGGAAGTACACAACCCTTCCTCACCTGAGCCTCTCTCTTCCTCCATATTGCTTTTGTGTACCCCCTTACCCCAGCTTGGCATTTGGCCATCAGTGGCATGATTCAGCTACAGTAGGTTGCTGAGAGTCCAAGCTGTTCAGTACAACGGAGGGGCCCAGGTGCTACTGGTATAATATAACCATGTGGCACAGCTATTGGAGGGACGTCCCTGAGGAGAAGCTTCAGCCCCCCATCTGTTTGGAGAACTCATATAGCCCCTGTCTTTAGAGAAGTGGAGCCCTAGAGAGTCTTGTGAACAAGTTTCCTGGGTGGAGAAAGGCCCTGGGACAGCCAGCAGCATTCCCAGAGTGCTGGCAAGACACAAATCCCCACAAGCTGAGGGCACCTTGATAAACAGGTGAATGGGTTGATGGGCCATGTTTGCTTGTGACAGCAAGGTCCCACACATGAATACAGAGGGACAGATGGTCCCTGCTCAGTCCTTTTGCTGCATATTGCTGGTATGCTGAGCAGGAGTGCTGGAGCCTGTAAATGGTGGAGTTTGGGCAGTAACAGTCGAATTCTTTTCCTTCCTTTGCACAACATCCATTTCTGCAATTAGCAAGCCCCTCAGCAGCCTGAGTCCTCTAGTTGCTGCAGTAAAGAAACCATCCAAGAGCAGCAGCCACTAGAGTAAACAGTGATTGTTTGGCATCTTCCTGCTTGATGGACCCTTTCTTGATTTGCAAGATGCAACAGAGTGTTAAGACAGAGAGGTAGCGGCCAAGGATGCTTTGCTGCCTCAGCCTTTTCCCAGGAAGACCAGCCTGGGCCCTGTCAGAGAAGGGCTCCAGCCCCCACTGCTCTGTAGATGAAGAGCCGGCTCCACCACTGCACCTTTTCTCCAGCACAGCATTTCCCATGCAGGACAGAGGAGAAATGCTAAGGCAGCTCCCAGCACAGTATCTGCCAGGCCATGCCATGCCAGGCTGAAGAGTGACTCCTGTGGGGCACCAAAGATCTTCAGCCTTCCCAGCTCCCAGCTGACAACACTGTGGGGGCTGCGAGCAGGCAGAGTGGCAGAGGTGAGATTCGACCCCTCTGGACGAGGTGCAGGAGAGCTCCCCGAGAGTGATGCTGAACTGTGTCAGCGACGGGCAACACAGAACTGACCCCACCGTAGGCTGGCTGCTTTGAGGATACACTGGAACTGGTGAAATACAGTCTCCGGCTTTGTTGTTGGTTCTACATATCTGGGGTAACAAGACATTCCCTGAGCTGAGTCATGGCCAGTGTAACAGGCTGTCAGGAAGGCTGAATCCCCTATCCCCTTGCCCAGGGGAGCAGCCCTCTGGTGAGGGAGCCAGGTCAGATGGCTCTGTGCAGCCTCGTGGGCACCATCCCCTGCAACAAACCAGCACGGAGCCCTGACATGCTGGGTTCCATCCTCACATCCTTGCGCTTTAGCAGCCTGCTGTCCTCCCTCCAAGCCCCCTCTAATACTAAAGGACCACTTCCTCACAACTCAGGACCACTGCAGCCCCACAGAAGGAAAGGTAGGCAAATGTGCCAGCAGGCCCACACAGATGAACAAGGAACTCTTGCACAAATGAGATGGAAGAAGGAAGCCTCCAGATGATGGCTACCAGGACAAGTAGCCTGTGAGGAACATTGAACAATTCTTCATGTAGCTGGGATCCAGTAGCCAGAAGGGAGCCAGGGCCTCCAGACAAGTAAATCTGGCAAGGGACATCGAGGGCAACAGCACTTGCTTAAATAAAACTAGGGAAATTATAGGGCCCCTCCAGAACACAACAGCTGACCTGGTGACCTGGGACATGGAGAAGGCTGACCTACTCAACAACTTTTTTGCCTCAGGCCTCAGAAGTCACTGGAACCACACTGCTGAATACACAGAAGGCACAGGCTGCAAAAACAAGATGGAAGTAACACCCACAGCACTTGGAGGCCAACACATCAGCCTTGAACTCCTTCTAATCTTCAGTGACCTGAAGAACAACAGAGAGTTTCTGCTCCACAGAAAATGACTAGTGCTCTTCTTTCACACTGGCCTTAGGATTCCTGATAAGGAAGTGCTTCCCACATGCCCCCTTACATCCAACCTTTCATCTAGCATTCTTAAAGGACTGAGTGTCAAGGCTGGACCAGCCACTAGACCAATGGCAGATGCTCTCTATGAATCCCTTTCCCTCTCCTAAAGGGAAACAGGGAAGAAGGAAGAGAAGCTTACAGATTTCTCATTTGGATTTGTGCTGTGTTCACAAGGAAAGGTATTCCTTAGAGCTTCTTCTTCCTCAACAGTAAGGAAACCAAAACCCACAAATCACTTCTACTCCAAATAGACTTGGAGATCTTTCTAAAATATGGATGGAGTCAAGGAAAGCTTCACCACTCTAGTCAACGCATGCTGGATTCTACCACCTTCGCCAGCATTCAGAAGTCATGAAAGAAGTGGCAGGGTTGGAAGGGTCTGGAACTGACAAGGAGAAAGTAAAGGGAAGGGAGTGAGACAAGCCGAGTGGCTGATATGAGATGCCAAGAAGAAAAGGTTGTGAAAGGCTTTTCTGAGGCACTGTAAATCCTCCTGGCAGGGAGAACAGCCTGGCACAGCAGACACTGACACCAGCTCATGGCCTGTTTAGCACCCTGCCTTGCACAAGCTGCTCCCTCCTCCTTGGTTACTAAGCCTGAAGCCAGAGATTCCAGGTTATAATTTTCATGACAGCTTTCAGGAGGGCTGCCTCACTGGCTGCCTCTAATCCCACCTACCGACACTCTAAACACTTCTCTTGCTGCCAGTAGCTTGTCATCCCACAGGAAGCTTCCCACCTCCTGCCTCCTCCTCTTCCAGTTGTGAGTGCCTGCTCACCCCCTCCCCACACACTCATCTTCCTTGATGGGCCTTTCTCTCTGGGCCTTTCTCTCCTGATGCTAGCTGCTAAGTGATCTCCCTGCCCTTATGTCAACACATCAGCTTTCTGCCAGGGGCTAAATGCTCTGCTACTGTCCTGGCTACACACTTTGCTGAATCTAGGATGCAGCATCCTGGATCAGCAGGCACACACTGATCAGGCAAAACTTCAGCTCCAGTACAACAGGCTATGCCATTTCGTGAGGGCTTAGGCTGTCCCCAGAAAACCCACATCTCCACTTGGCACTCATTTCCCTTCTCATCTCCCCACTCTTTTTACCTCAAAACAATTACAGATAGCAGTATGTCTTTTCTTCAGTTGGTTATTTCTGTGCTGTATGTACAAAGGCCACCTTTGGAAAGGGCTACTTAAATAAGTTGCTGCAAGTTAAGATGTACTTTGAAGTAGCAGATAACATCCTGTGCTTCACAACTGCCTTCCTTCTCTCTCTTGTGGATTTCTTGCCAAGGAAGTGTGCTCTTGCTAATGGTCATGTGAGCTTGCACTCATCAGAAGGCAAGAGCATGCACAGAAGCAGATCTAACAAAGTAGCTGAACCCCACTAGTTCCTGGATTGGTTTACTGCTTTATAGCTTGTTTGTGGGATACTATTTTGTACTGGGAATACATGCGTAGCTGGTTGTCCAGAACTGCACTCCACTTTTGTCCTATCCAGTACGTGTGAACTGCATTCTTTGATGTGAGTTTGTTAGACAAGAAAAACAAGGGAAAAAGAAGAGTTGCTTTTTAATATGGTTAGCATGTAAAGATATTGTATGGCACCAATTTAGACATAAGATAAAAGGTCTTGGAGTGTAAGTTCAACATCAATTTGCACATATCCTTTCCAATTCAGTAGGAGTAGGAATGAGTCACCAGAGGAAATCCTAACTGGGCAAGACATTAAATTGGATTCAGACCAAATATTAAGTTTCTCTTGATGCTTAAGCAAAGTCTGTGCTACCACAAACTTACTGTAAGAGCTAGAAGTTTATTCTATTTACAGCAAGTCTATGAATTAATGAAAAACATTACATCTATAACTGACATACGATTAGTAATTCAACTATTTTGAGGATGCTTCGTTAATAACATTGTTCTTAGAGATTTTTAGTCCATGCTTACTGTCAGCATCTTGGCAGAAGGCTCCGTCTCTCTGGTTAGGTCAAAGCAAGTTATTTCAAGCTACTGCCAAAATAATGATATGAAAAAATAAAAGCAACCAGTCTAGAGAAACCAGCTGACTGTGTAGTAAAGGCCTAAAAGGAAGATGAAGTAAGATTTCTAGACTACTTCATAATAAATCTCTGCATGTAAAGGAAGATGATTTCTCATTAAAAAGTTAGGGCAGAAAAGCCATCAGATTTAGGACTTGATCACATGCTTATACTGGGACCTGGTACTTCTCTGCTCAAATTAAAACTTCTGCAATAATTCCCAGTGAAGACAACTTGGGGGCCGCAGAGAAAAGACTAAGAGTTTCTAAGCAATCAGAGAGGTGGCTGTTTTCTGTTTTCTTGTCCTGTTGGATCTCAAGCAACACAAGCTGACTTGCAGATGTACACAGGACACATCTACCCGCATATCCGTGTATGAATCAGTGTGAAAGGAATTTGTCACACTGATAACTAAATGTAGCCCTGAAAAGTCTGTCCTTAGAAGCTGAAACCAGTTCTTTATTCCTCTTACTTCTCCATGAATCACTTATAACACAGTATTCATTTGTTGGGATAGCTCAATAAATGAGAGTGTACAGTGTCCTGCTTTGCTTCTTATACAAGTAAAGATTGCTAACAGAGATCACACTACACCACTGACATTGTCCTGCCTTCTTAAGCAACCATGCCAAGATCAAAGGGACTGCTTTGGGTAAAATAACAACAGTTTCAATATATTGAGATGGTAATAGCAAACAAATGTGGCTGTTACACAGAAATGGAATATGGGCATTGCTGCGTGGATGCGTGTCAATAGGAGGCTATGGTCATTTCACTAAAGATGCTTCTTAGTCCTGGAGAACAGCCAGTTTACCTGTGTCATCAGACAAAAGGGAGTCTCTTTTGTTGGTCAAGTGTTTAGGGTTTTCACATCCTTAGTGGTTGATTCTTCTGAACGTCAGAGTCCATCATAAGAATCATAATGCCAACTCATATTACTTTTTATTTAACGAATCTGTGCTCGCCAGAGCTTACTAAAACCATCTCCCTGTCTGAGCTTCTGTCTGTAAGATCTGAGATATTAGTGTGAACAAATAAAAAACACAGGAGAATCATGCTTTCACATACTATAGTCAACATTTTTTACTAAAGATTTTTGTGTGGTATTACATATTTGTTATGGTGGATAGAGCTAATTGCTTTCTGCATCTTTGAACTGACTTAACCTTAACTGTATAGGAAAAGCCTGTTTCTCTTACCCTTGTACAGAGGCATTGGCAAGCCAGCCTGCTTCAGACAGCATCTTACTTTGTCTCCCCAAACTTGTATTTCACTGCTCTTTTCTTTCACTGTTGTAACTGTTTATCTCTAATTTCTACCATAGGACTGCGACCCAAAGAACAAACAAGTTTATGTTATATTTTCTACAACTCTGCCTTTGCTACTAAGTAATATGTACTCTTATTTGTCTGCAACAAATAATTTGCAAAAGGATTGCAATTATAATGGTGTATTGGATTGTGGTACTCTCTGTAAATAACCTTGACAAGCAGCTAAGGACTATGGGGAAAACAGACTGAAATGTAACTAAGGAACAACATGCTGTTCTCCATAGGGAAGAAAGCATCATATCTTTGAAGCAAAAGCTGAAGTCTAAACCAACTCCTTCTGAACTCAGAATGCCAGGTCTTTTGAAATGGTCAATGATAAGTAATTCAATTTTTCTCTCTCCCATCACTAAGACATAGGTAATTATCATCTGAAGTCATCACATAGTTGTTCTGATACCAAATAGGGTTTCTGCCCAAAAAATCTGCTTTGTTACTTATTCCAATAGGATTGCATTAAGCTTTTAAAAGACTTTGAGAACTCAAAACCACAGGTAAGTCCCATGAGGTACATAGTTCATCTTGTGAATCCATCCCCTGTCCCATGGTCATCAGGGTGATTTGCAAAATGAAACAAGAAAAATACCCCTAAAACTTAATATGGGCCAAATAACAGCTGTTCTAAATTGTCATGGCTTTTTGTAGTGAAGGAAGTATGATGCTGATTTCCACCAGTGGAGATTCCAGGTCTGATATCTAATTTTCTTCCTTCAAATATGTCAATAAGAATTGTAATACTAACCAGCGTTAAAACATATTGTGTACTGTTCATTTTTTCTATGTATTTGTCCTCTCTGTATTGTATACTGCATCAGAGTTATTTGTCATTTTTCTCCAGTTGTATTTTTCTCCTTCTGTTTCCTTTTTGCTTTTTCCCTTGAGATGTTATTTGAACTGTCAATGAAAAAGGTCCCATTTTTTTTTCACCAGCAGAAAACAGATTTATTTTAATCTCTCTTGACAGTGTGTTCCCCACCCACAGGCCACCATGGAAGTACCAGGTCCTGCTCTTCATGACAACTCCATTGCTGCTATTGTGGTGTGCCTGCATAATGAGGACAACTCCAGAGTGCTTAGCCTGTTGGGACTTCAGAAAATGAAGATGTGAAATTTTATCTTCTCTAATTCTCCTGGTCTCTTTGCCATACAAGAGGATTACAAAGGGGCTTGAACTTGTCAACTGCTAGAACAGAATTCCTTAGTTTATGTTGGCATCTTGCAGGTTTCTTACGTTGTCCTCCCAATGTAAGAACTGGGAGCTAAATAATCAAGACACTACTGTGATGGGATGTACTAACCTGGCAGAGGTTAGTACCTCTGGAGTACTAGTTAGTACCTCTGGAGCTGCTAGCAGCTAGTGTAGTTTAGAAGTACTTTTTAGTTGCTTTAAACAGTTTTCATAGAATCATAGAATCATAGAATCATTATGGATTGGNGTATGAGGATTAAGCTATTCAGCCCCTCTCACCCCATACCCCTTTGTGTGACTGCCAAGTCCAAACTGATTGTCTCAGAGAATCTGCATCAAGAATTTGGAGCTTAACTCAGAAACCTACTGGATCAGATGGTGTATGTACAATTTGTAGAGATGTCACATCCTTCACCCTGTGGGAAACTATTCTGGGACAGATATAGTACACTGCAACAATGAAGCTTAAGGGCTCACAAGTTCATTGATCACCCAAGCCAAATCTCCATCTGCCAAAACCAGGTGTCATCTGGTCAAAAAAACAAGAAGCTTTTGCCAGCTATTGCATTTTGAATATCTAGTAATGGTGAAGCATGAAAAGGGCACCTTTGGGAACCAGACGTGAGTCTGAGGTCAGTTCTTTCACTTCAGCAAAATTTAAATGTAACTGAAAGTTCAAGCACTACAGATCATGTGATAATTGTGAATTAAAAGGAACTGTGAATTTTAAGGACCAAAAAAGTGGAATTGTGATTTGATGACAGTGATGTGGGTCAGAAACCTGCACCTCACTTTGAAGATTTCACACAGTATTTCACAGTATTATCAAGGTTGGAAGAGACCTCATAGATCATCAGGTCCAACCTGTCACCACAGAGCTCAAGGCTAGACCATGGCACCAAGTGCCACGTCCAATCCTGCCTTGAACAGCTCCAGAGTTGGCGACTCCACCACCTCCCTGGGCAGGCCATTCCAGTAGCCAATGACTCTCTTAGTGAAGAACTTTCTCCTCACCTCAAGCCTAAATTTCCCCTGGCGCAGCTTGAGGCTGTGTCCTCTTGTTCTGGTGCTGGCTGCCTGAGAGAAGAGAGCAACCTCCTCCTGGCCACAACCACCCCTCAGGTAGTTGGAGACAGCAATAAGGTCTCCCCTGAGCCTCCTCTTCTCAAGGCTAAACAATCCCAGCTCCCTCAGCCTCTCCTCATAGGGCTTGTGCTCAAGGCCTCTCACCAGCCTCGTTGCCCTTCTCTGGACACGCTCAAG
>VXBP01003841.1:52988-87296 GCA_013400115.1 Rhinopomastus cyanomelas
AGGTCAGGCTGACAGGCCTGTAGTTCCCAGGATCCTCCAGCCGACCCTTCTTGTGGATGGGGATCACGTTGGCCAGTTTCCAGTCACCTGGGACCTCTCCGGTGAGCCAGGACTGATGGAAAATGATGGAGAGTGGCTCGGCCAGTTCATCTGCCAGCTCTCTCAGCACTCTAGGATGGAGATACCTCATTTAAGGAAAGCAGGGAAATTTGTAGCTTCAGTACCTGTCAAGTTTAAACCCTCTGACTTAACATGTTTTTTTCCAAGCATTGGTTGTAACATGAAAGCGGAAATAATACTGAAAGAGAAAAAGGAAGGCACAATGGATAGAGAAAAATAGGACACATTTAGGAGAAGAATTATACTTGGTATAGTGTCATTAGGTGAAACTTCATTGTAGCATGTAAGAAAGTTAGGAGTACAGTCAGCAGATCCAAAGATAACGTAGGTCAGAGCAATGCTAACTGCAAGTGAAATACCTTTGAAGAATTTCTGACCATATGGAGTAATTAAAGACTGCAGGGTTTTTTTCTTTGCTATAGCAGGTGCCCAACTGACATATATACAGTAGAGGAAGTCTCCCATGTGTTATTTTTGTTCGTCTTTTACACAGAAATCCAAAGTTGTTGTCAGTGTCTGCTCATTCTTAACCATCTGTTCTAAAATTGCATAAAATTAGAACAGTCCATGTCACTGGACTGCTGGAGGGCTTTTCAGTGCCTTATTGACTTAAAGGAAATAGTAAAACATGTCTTACAGTTGAATATTAAGCAATCTTGACCCATTGTTCTTCATCTTGCCAGATGTTCTCTCAGGCAGCTGCTATTTTAGGTTCAGTATCCTTGACTGGACATATCCTTCAGTTTGCTCTATTTGCTTCTTTTTCTTTTTTTTTTTTTCAGTTCATGTCATCCTCCCGCATGTAACACTAACCAGGGACAAACAAGAAGGAAAGAATATCAGCAAAAATAGCATCATAAAAAAGCAAGCAAATTTAATAGCCTTCTTCGTTCCAGAATTCTTTATACAGGTGACTGTCCAGATGAAATGGAAGTTTACTTGCCACACTTAATTTCCCTGGGGTGGAAGTGATCTACTCATCCCTCATTTTCTCTCTTCTCCTACTTCAGCTGCTTGCAGTCCGATAAATCAATTGCAGAATATTGCATTTCCTTCCTTTCACTCCATATATATCCTACATTTTTCTTCATGGTCAGAATAATGGCTCTATAGCAAGTAATGACAAAATGGACATGGCCACATACAGACTAATTTCTGCTTCATTCTGACTGCAGGGTGGCTTACAGTAAACAAGCTAGGGATAGTTTTGTGTTTTGTAAATTTGTTGCAGTGGAATTGTTTAATTTCTAACATAGAATCATAGAATCACAGAATCATTACAGATTGGAAGGGACCTCGGAAGATCATCTAGTCCAATACCCCGACGTGCTTTCTTTATTCCATCAACTATGCCATCAACAACAAACAAGGCAATTTCATCGTAATTTTAGAGACTCATGTCACAGAATTGCTGGAGCGCACTCTGCGCTGTTGTTTATCTCCAAGTTAGATCCAAACTAGATTTCCAATGTAAGTTGTCAGAACACAGAAAGTATTTCATGTATTGTAAACTTAATGATATACTGAACAAATATGATATTAGATAAGTGCATGAGAACTTAAGGTGAGGTTGTGTTTGACTTGAGAAACATTGCTATTTTTAAGATTTCAAGGAAGAACTCATTATGCAAAATACGATAAAGTTTCTTTGCATTCCTTTCATCTGTATCTGCTGAATTTTTGTTTGGTCTTTCTGAACATTTTCATGCTCCGAGGTAATGGAAGACTTTTTTCCTTTTTTTTAAAATGAAACATAGTGATATAGCTCCATCCTGAGTACTGTATGGACCAGTGTAACTTCTGAAGGACTGCTACTATCAATTTTATGTTGTTTATTGTTGTTCACTTTCTTGTTTTGACACAGCTGTTCAGAGTAAACCACACTGCATTAAATGCATGCTGAAGAGAAATACCTCAGCTATGTTAGGGCAATCCTTTTCAGCGTGCTTCTCTTTTTTTCTCTTTAAAGGTGTAGAGTGTGCAAAGCAGATGGTCAAAGTGTTGCAAACTCCCATGCATATCATGACTCTGGCTCGACTGAAAATAATAAGAATGTTTCCACTAGCTTCACTGGCACTATAATTTTACTTGAAAAATACCAAATTTTCATATGGAAAAGTTAAGTTTTTGTTTTCTTTTTCCATATCCTGTGAGGCATACCCAGAAGGTTCATATCCTTTTGAGAGATTCAGAGGGTCTAACAACTGCTAAAATAGTAAACCTTTTATTTGATGTAATTTTATACATCTGAAATTAAACTTCTATCACTGTTTAAAATAACAAGATGCATTCAGGTTTACGGGAACAGTGTTAGGCTACAGATTAGTCTTCAAGTATCAGATTCCTCAGTTTTGCTAGACAAACCATTTTAAAAGCAAGGCTTCATTTTGTGGTAAAGTAAACCCAGGCTTTCATTTCTTTTTATAGATTTAGGGCAGACATTATATGATAAAAGTACTAGAAGGAACACAACGTGCTTATAATTTGCCTTTTCTGCCATTATACTGTGATGTAATTACCAGAACTGAAGGCAGCTTTCTGCCTCTCAACTGACAGAAGCTGAAAACCAAGGATTGCTGAAAACTGAATAAAATACTATATATGAAGAAAAAAAAAAAGTAAATTAACTTTTGCTACCTTCATGAAGATAAGCATCTGTTTCTGAAGACATTTGCTCATTTTTGAGTGAAGTACTCACCAATTTATTTATGTGATTCATCCTCTCTTCTGGCCAGAGGCTTGGGCAAATAGGCTATCTTCCCATTCCTGTGTAGGTTAGCCACATGGCTGCTTCACTGAAACCTCATTCTTTCTACTGCTGGTTCTCTTTAAAATAGATACATCTCTGTCTGAGTGCATGTCCAATGGCACCAATTTCATGGGAAAACCTGGGATGGAATAGTTTCAGTTCCTTGAAGTTAAAAAACCCCAAGTAAATGGTGAATTAGGACTACATTTCTGAGTGTGACTCTGAAAGCGTGGCTGTATGAAAGACTGCAAGGAGCTAGGACTATTAGTCTGAAGAAAAGGAGACCTTATTCCTGTCTAGAACTGCCTTAAAGGAGCTTGTACAGAAGTGGGTATTGGTGTCACAAGTAATGAGTGATAGGACAAGAGGAAATGGCCTCAATGCCAGGGGAAGTTTAGGTTAGAATTAGGAAAGGCTGTATTGACAGGATGATCAGGTCGTTAAATTGTCACTCCTAGATGTGTTTAGAAGTCATGTAGATATGGAGGTTAGGGATGTAGTTTAGCTCTGGGCTTGGTGGAGTTAGGATAATGGTTGGACCCAATGATCTTAAAGGTCTTTTCCATCCAAAATGATTCTAGGATTCTGTGAGTTGCTCTTTTTGCTCTGGATAGGTGAAGCTGTATGGTGCTTTATCATGGCAGTACACCTAGGATATATTTGCCCTTCAGCAAAATTCTCAACAGGCTACTGAATCAGTGTTTGACTACTGCTCCTAAAATCACTTCCAGACTGGGACAGGCACATAAATAGCTACCTTGGGGCACAGGCAGTGGGGTTACACTGCATGACAAAACATGCTTCTAAGCTTCATTTCTAGTATGTATTATGAACATCTCTATTTCTAGCTGCTACCTTAGGATATCACGTCATGATGCTTTAATCTTACAGTAAACACTAATTAAAACAGAACATGCAATTTTATCATGATGAAGAAGATGGTGGAAAAGCATTATAGCACCTGATCCAGCTGGTATCCACCTCCTTCCCAAATAGCAATCCTGAAATAATAGATGTGATTATTTAGGACTGATATTAGTAATTACAATAAAACTTTTGAATGCTTTCCTGACAGAGTATTGCATTTTAAACGTAGTTTTCTGACATTGCGATGTTACTTAAACTTAGGGATTCCACTTCCGAGTACATCATGTTGAAATTAAGCTGGTCAATATATGCAAAGCAAAAATAATTGTCTCGTTTCTTTCAAGAAGGCTCATTGGCCAGCCCAAATCACTTTTTTCTTATACATGGCTTGATTAAGAATCAATGCCATTGTGCAACAATGGAAGTCTTAGGAACAAGTACAAATTGCTTTTCTTGCAGCAAGTCTTCATGGGTTGTATACGAAACTTTACCTAAAGTAAGTCCAAGTGGTTTTTCGCTTCATAATGGCTGATACGTGTGCAACAGAAAATTTTACTATTTTGAAAATACTGACTTCAACAGGTCTTACAACTCCTGATAACAATGAAATCAATCACAGTATCACAGTATCACAGTATCACAGTATTACCAAGGTTGGAAGAGACCTCATAGATCATCAAGTCCAACCTGTCACCACAGAGCTCAAGGCCAGACCATGGCACCAAGTGCCACATCCAATCCTGCCTTGAACAGCTCCAGAGTTGGCGACTCCACCACCTCCCTGGGCAGGCCATTCCAGTAGCCAATGACTCTCTCGGTGAAGAACTTTCTCCTCACCTCAAGCCTAAATTTCCCCTGGCGCAGCTTGAGGCTGTGTCCTCTTGTTCTGGTGCTGGCTGCCTGAGAGAAGAGAGCAACCTCCTCCTGGCCACAACCACCCCTCAGGTAGTTGTAGACAGCAATAAGGTCTCCCCTGAGCCTCCTCTTCTCAAGGCTAAACAATCCCAGCTCCCTCAGCCTCTCCTCATAGGGCTTGTGCTCAAGGCCCCTCACCAGCCTCGTTGCCCTTCTCTGGACACGCTCAAGCACCTCAATGTCCTTCCTAAACTGAGGGGCCCAGAAGTGGACACAGTACTCAAGGTGCGGCCTAAGCAGTGCAGAGTACAGGGGCAGAATGACCTCCCTGCTCCTGCTGGCCACACCATTCCTGATGCAGGCCAGGATGCCATTGGCCCTCTTGGCCACCTGGGCACACTGCTGGCTCATGTTCAGGCGGGTATCGATCAGCACCCCCAGATCCCTTTCTGTTTGGCTGCTCTCCAGCCACTCCCACCCCTAATTGATTTGTGTAAGATGGAATTCCTGGTTTTACTCTTCAAGCCCTGTTTTAAGGGTTTGGGTTATAGATGATGGGTACATTTCCGTCTCACAAATGTAAAGACAAAACCCTCTCTACCCTCTAATGCTGATGTCTGCTAAAGTCTTTTCATATGGCATAGAAAAAACAATCTGTTTCTTGACTTTTCTGATGCTTGCAAAGATGGCAAGGCTTTCTACCCAGACAGTACTTGTACAGTATTGTAGTGGCTACAAGCTAATCAAAACTTTTCTAAAGTTATCTTGTTGACCTCTTTCTGCAGACACCAGTGTGCTATAAAGTGAGCAACCCTTGCCAGTGAAAATCTCATATCAAAAACAACTGACCAGAGTCAGCTTGGATTAGACAGAGCCAAGATGCTTTGGTACCATGGATTCTGAAAATAAGGAAACGCTCAGATCCAGACTGCTTCCAGAAATAACATGCCTTTTTTTTTTTTAAAATTCCTGGGCAATAGGGACATGAGGAGAGGACTTGTCCTCCTGCTTTGCCTGCTTTTGTACAGTCTACATTCAATATATAAGAAGGAATGAAAGATTCAGCATTTCAGAAGCTTACCAAATAAATTACTAGTGCCATGTCTACTTGTATTTGTAGGTCAGTTCTTAACACTGTTGTAAACCACATACTCCAGGGCTTTGTAAGCATTTAAAAGGATATTTTAATCTGTTTGGGTAAAAGAAGCTGCCCCTGACAGCAATAAAAGAAATGTGGATTAAGTCCCTTAGTTCTTACTATAAAATAAACCACTCACCCAGCACACAAGCTCATTAGACTCACATACCATCCTTACTAAGCTATTTCTTGTGACAGTTTCAGCTACCTTATGGAAAAAATTGGTGACATATTATATCACAGCGCCACACTGATAGCACTCTTATTGTATCATGTCTGGAGAGTCTGATGATAATATCAGAGGCAATGTCTCATAAAAGGCACTTATAAAAGGCTCCACAGATGTGTCACATCCAGATGTGTCAAAAGCTGCAGGCAGGACATGGCATCAATAGCAGGGGCTTTGATTCCTGCAGATACGATGAATCCTTTTGGATTTTGGACGTTGTACAAGGACAATATGATTTGTTTTTGCTTTACTGTAAGTGCCAAGTTCAAAAGGAAAACCTGTATCAATTAAGGCAAATTAAATCTAATTTTCAAAACTATATCTTTCATTCACCTCGGTCTGGCTAGGTATTTCAGTATATACATTCTATAAAATTACACCCTATCTGAGATACTTTTAATGGCAGTCATAATACTTACATGTGAAATATCTACAGTGCCTGGTTTATGAGGGTGAGTTAAAGCAGCTTCCACTTAGTTTTTGTGTTACTTAATACTATATTGAGTTGTTATTTGCCATGTTTTAGTGCCTCTGACCCACCACAAGCCAGAAATACCACTGTGCAGCCAACACAGGGACATATCCATTGGCCAAGGCAGAAAGTATGTGGGTGGGAAAATGGAGGTACCTCATATGGGAAGCATGCACCAATAACAACAAATTCCTGCAGGTACACTCAGACCTTCCTTTGGCATGAGTTCTATTCCCTCCTAAAACCTAGTATGGGAGGCCACAAAGAAGACTTGCCCTGTGCTTGTCTGGCTCTGTCAAATTCTGCATTCACTGGCAGAGAGGGAAGGGTAGACGTTTTTCATGCCCATCAGCTTGATGAGGGCTCAGAGTACTGAGTGCATTCATGTCTGACACAGACTGGCTTGCTCCCTCCTGGGTCAGAGCTTTGTGTATTGCTCTTGTGGCTTAAGCCCAAGCAGCAAATAAGCACCACATGGCGTCTTGCTCACTCCTTCCATCCTGGTTGAATGGGGAGGAGAATTGGGAGAAAAAAGGTAAAATGTCATGGGTTGAGATGAGGACAGTTTAACTGATGAACACAAAAAGAAATTAAACAACAATAATAACAATAATACTAATGGAATAATATATAAACTAAGTCATACACAGCACAACAGCTCAGTATCTAGAACTGTCTGTCCAGCTGCTCCCAAGTGCACCAACCAGCTCTACCCATACATAAAGTAGGCATGAGGTCAGTATGGAATTCAATATCCCATTGGCTAGTTAGAGTCTGTCCTGACTGTGATTCCTCAGAGATTCTTGTGAAAACTACTTCTATTCTAGCTGCATCCAGGACAGTTGCCCAGATCTGTGGCTGCTCACTTATTCGTGGAATAGGCTCTGATACCTGTCAGGCAGCGTTTAATCAAGACTTTAATTAGTTTCCTTTGTATGAGGGAAATAAGCACTTAAGTCAATGTTTTGGCTTTTACATTAGAGACTTACTGAAGCCCTGAACACGGGAAATGACAGAAAAGATGGCCTTTGCCACTTCATTAATGCATTGTATATTTAGGAATATAATGCTAAGAAAATAATAGGTTTTCAATTACATTTGAAGTCATGCATGATCAGAAGGAAAAACTACAAGGAAAGTGCTTTTCTTTCTTTCGTTCCCTTTCCTTTCCAGTGTCCTATGAGCACAGGCAGCCTGACTGCTGATGTCACTGGCTTAAGAGGCCAAATTCTAGAGATGTGGTCAGTGGTTGCAGTGTTACAACTTAAACTATGTGGCACTAAGGAAGGATCACCCTTTTCCATGATGTAGCTTATCATGAAATGACTGACAAGCTCTGTTTGATGCTCTTCAGGCAACCGAGTGAGAAAGTTAATCTCATTCTGAGAGAGACCATTCGTATCATATGAAAACCTTCCTTCACAAAGCAAGATGCAGGTGCTCTTTGCATTGATGATTGTCATTAATATTCTATTGAGGGGAAGAGCACTTGTTTTCCAACAGCTATTTTGTGCTTTATACAAAGTAAAAGCTCTTAATACCATTCACAAATACTTCTGCAGTTTTCATAGATAGTGTATTGCTTGGTGGCTGGAGTACAATAAAGGGAACTGCTTGTTACCATCTCTAAAAGCAGATGGTGTGACTGCATCTGGAGCTGACATATCTTGGTGGATTTTCTGATAACTGAGCTGCCATGATAAAAGTATGCTGTCAGTCAGCCTAGCCTGTCATATCTTTTCCTGCTTTATTGTTTTTTAGAAGTGCTGTAAAATGGAAATCCATTGTTTCTGACCAGTGTGTGTTTGGGTTTGAGATTTTTAACCACACAAGATACCCTAAAGTATTAAACACTGAGTATTAGTGGGATTTTTTTTGCAAGAAAATTCAGAATATATTTATCTTTTTTTGATTGATCTATTTCAGGTCAATTCATGGTATCAAGTTTGACCATCATTCTGAGCTACTAGAGGCTGGTCTGGTCACAGTAAACAGCATATTTAGAGCTGTTCTGTATCAATACTTTGACACAAAGGAGCTGCATGACAGGTTTTACTGTCCCATCTTACTTTCATGAAGAGAAGTAATTTCATTCACAGAAAATACCATTGCCACTCAAGGAGTAAATGTATCTCCATATGTCTTGTAGCTAAAATGATATATAAATTCTCATCTAGCAATCTTGGAAATGGTTTCCAAATCCAGAAAAAAAAAAGTAATTTCTTATTGTGAATTATTTTATATGTAGTTATTATTGAAAATTTACAAAACACAGACATTAGTCACAGTTACAAAACTTTTTATTCATGTACTGTGAACAGATGGATAATTCTGCACACAGAGAAAAAACCAGGCTGTGTCTTGTGCTGTGCTAACATCTTCTTGTGGGTTGTTGTCTGAAGACAGACAGCAATTCAGAAATGAGGTCTCAGTGGGCATAAATCCAAATTTTTAAAAAAGGATAATTTAGTCAAGATAAATGAACAGGGGAAGCACCTCCACTGAATGTTTTTTGGGGGTTTTTTTATGCCTCTTAGTTTTGGTTTGCCTATTTCACTGAAGAACCAAGTTCTACTATCCTTAGGAAACATGTATGCTTTGGATAAACACTCCAATACAGCATAAACACTGTATAAATATAAAAGGAAAGAAGTCTTATAAAGAATAATGAATAAAATTCCTATGTGCAAAAGTAAATTAGGAATATAAAATAGCCTAACAAAAAGGATGAAATCAGAACAGTATTTTCTGTCTAGGTGATCCTGCTGTGGCAGGGGATTGGACTAGATGATCTTTCGAGGTCCCTTCCCATCCCTAACGATGATTCCCTTCTATGATTCTATGATTTTACTGGCTGGCATGAGTTACACTGGGCACTGGTGGGCTTAGAAGACCCTGAGGTAATCTTTCACCACTTCTTTTTTTTTGGTTTTCCTTTTTAAAAATGTTCTTTTTGAAGATTCTTATTGTGCCACAAAACAATTTAATGCAGAAGTGTATTTCCTATTTTTTTCCACATAATGGTAACTCTTTGCATTTTATTACAAAGCACTTTAGAGATTATAGCTGTGCGACATCGCCAACAGTTTCATTCCTCTGCTATGTAAGAGATCAAACTAAGGAACATGAAATATGTTAGGCAATAAAGAGAAGAAAAAAAGATTGATCAAAGGTAATGAAAATCTCTTGCATAAAATGCTAGAGAATAATTAATAGAACGCATCTTCTTTTAAGAAAGAAAAGGGCATGAAATTCTGATTTGATATGGAAAAGAGAGATGAATTGATGCTGCTGTGATTTGGATTTGTGGCTTGAAGGAACAAAGTATTCATGTAGGCCAAAAAATTTGTATCAATCCACTCATCAACCTTAATAAATTGTCTTTTAGAGGTAAGATAATTACAGGGAATTTTAAAAGCCTGGTTGAAGTTATATGGCAGGAAATCTTGACCTAAAAAAACCTAGAATTTGAGCCATCAAAAAAAAAAACTATTATGGGTCTTGTTTTGCAGGGCTAAAGAGTTGTTTCACGTATACATAGATGTGTTACTACTCTAACATCATAACTTTTTTTTAATGAAAAAAGCCAGGATTATTTTGCTTCTCCATGCCACAGAAGAAAATCAGAGCTAGAAACACTGAGTATTATTTTAATGTTCACAAAATAATCAGCTAACATCTCAGTTAAAGGACTATGTCAGGTAAATGCTCCAGAATTCTTTTGGCTATAACAAAATAAATGGCTTTTTAAAATTGCCTTCTACGGTCAGTATTTTAGCTTTAGGGGTTTTTGCTACAAAGACTGGTTTTAACAGAAGCAAAACAGATACTAAGATAAAATGCTAATTCCTAAATAATAGAAAACGTGATTTAAGTGGCACTATAAATTGGCTGAACTTTAGTTTGTCACACTTTGGACTAAAAATAGCAGCACTCTAAACTGAATTTCTACAGTTCCCTCACTAAAGTACAAGCCAAAGACATTGAAATAACACCACTGAGAAGGCTAAGTTGCAGTGTCTCACTTGGAAACGGAAGTTACATGGCACATTAGTGTCAGAGGTGCAATGAGACCCTCCTGGAGTACTCCAAGCAAGTAAATCTGGGTAAACAATACATTGCTTGCTTTGGACCCTTTGTTCTTGTGTAAAGGACAAAGACAGAATATCTCTGCCCAGCAACAGCATATAGCTTATGTTCCAGCACAGCAAAAATAAAATGGAGCTGGTATTGTAAAAATTAATCCACTAGGGAATGATAATCTTTTGGCTACGGATGCTGTGCAGTTTGCCAGGTTTTTGATTTTTTTAATAAAATCCATTCTTATGATGTTTCCTGATACTATATATCAGCTTTTAAATAATGACTCATTTGTGTTGTGAGTACATTTTGTACTCTGTGAAAATGTAGTAAATTAAATATATAAAAAACAACCTTGTTGAAACACCTCACTTGTTCTTTTCTAAACTAATCCTTGATTCCTCCATTTCTTTGCAAACACACATACCTACTCAAACATACAGAGGCACACTACTGTTGTGGGTTGGCTTGTTTACAGGAGTTTATCTATCAAGTTTGGAAGTCACACTATTTTCTCTTTAGATGTTTACTCACTTTTAGTAATGATTGATTAATAACAACAGGTATTGTAGGGAAAAATTTCTACAACCATAAAAGAAAAATATTTCTTAAGGATGAAGCAGGGAATAGGAAATAATACTTTTGTGTTTTCAAAAGCATTTCTCTGCAAGTTTTCTATATACCTTGCAGATATTAAACACATTGGTGCTGCACAGCCCCAGAACTTTGTTAAGTAGTGTTATTTCTAGACCATTTCACAGATACAAAGACTACAATTCATAGCTTGTGATGTGAACAAAGATGAATAGCAATTGTCTGGCCACAGTTAACTGGTAATTCGGTATTCTTAATTTCTGGTCTCCTTTGCAAAATATTTGTTTATCACTTGTAAAACCCTGACACTGTCTCTTATATTTGCTTAAATGTTCCTCCTTCAGGAACTCTTACAATGGAAGTAATAATATCCACATTAGAAAATAGATTCTGTCTCAAATGTATTTTTTAGTGGTTAGATCATGTATAGCAACATTCTTGTGGAGGAAGAGGATGCATTTTATTTTTAAATATTTCTTACTTCTTATTTGGAATAACCTTACAATTTCATAGATCTTTCTTTTGTCTCCAGTTTAGAAATCTGACCTGAAGACACTGTTCCTGGTGGGTCATCAGAAGAACACATAGAATCATAGAATCATAGAATCATAGAATCATTACCGATGATTCTATGGGTAGAATCTTCTTTTGAGGAAGGGACCTCGAAAGATCATCTAGTCCAATCCTCATGCAACAGCAGGATCACCTAGATCAAGTCACACAGGAACACATCCAGGCGGGTCTTGAACATCTCCAGTGAAGGAGACTGCACAACCCCCCTGGGCAGCCTGTTCCAGTGCTCCGTCACACTCACCGTGAAGAAGTTCCTTCTCAGGTTGATGTGGAACCTCCTATGTTCCAGCTTACAACCATTGCCCCTCGTCCTATCACTACATGACACTGAGAAGAGCCCAGCGCCATCCTCTCGACACCCACCCCTCAAATATTTATAGACATTAATNCAATGAATAGATTGAACAGGACCGGTCCCAGCACCGATCCCCGGGGCACTCCACTAGATACAGGCCTCCAACTAGACTCTGTCCCATTGACCACCACTCTCTGACTTCTACCCTGTAGCCAGTTTACGATTCACCTCACTACCCAAAAATCTAGGCCACACTGCCTCAGTTTGTCTGCAAGGATGCTGTGAGAGACCGTGTCAAATGCCTTTCTTAAGACAAGATAGATGACTTCCACTGCTCTGTCATCATCCATCCACCTGGTTACACCCTCATCAAAGGCTATCAGGTTGGTCAAGCATGACTTTCCCTTTGTGAAGCCGTGCTGACTGTCCCTAATGACCCTCCTGTCCTTGATGTGCCTGGAGACAGCCTCTAGTACAAATTGTTCCATCACCTTTCCTGGAATGGTGGTGACACATGGAGAGTGTCTGACTGTTGAAGACAGAGTCTGAGTATTGGATGTGTATGAGGAGAAAAAGTCGTATATGAAACCTACATACTCGCAGACTGAGGAGGACACCTGGTAAGAAAAACCTTCCTAGAGGAGACTCTGGTATGGGGCAGAAGCCAGCCATTCTCCCTATGGAAAACTGATGACAGTGCTCAGAAGTGAGGTTGTTTAATTCACACCAGCAGTTGCAGCTGCTCTTCCTGGCATGCTGAGACACTGGAGAGGAAGGAAATACAGGAGTTGTGAGAATTGCCATTGATACAATATGTAGCAGTTGCTTCTTCTAGCTAAATACCAATCCTGTATCTATTATACTCTTTTCCAAAGCAGGTTCCAGGTATCTCACTGTATGTGCTCAGATTTTTGAGAAGTTTGCACTGAGGAAGTATTGCTTTACTGAGAGTGTTGTTGACATTGGGCTAGGCTGCCCAGGGCACTGGTGAAGTCAATACCCCTGGAGATATTTAAAGGACATACAGACATAGTGCCTAGAGACGTGGTTTAGTGGTGACCTGGCAGTGCTGGGTTAATGGTTGGACTTGACATTCTTAAAGCTCTCTTCCAAATACAGAGATTCTGTGATACTATGATTCTGTGTGCTTGCAGGCAAGGACTGTGGGGACCTGCACCGGCCCTGCCTGACTTCTAACACATCACAGGAGCCACATTCTCCATTCCTGTCTTCAGTAGGGAAATAGGGCAGAAATTGGGAAAGCTCCCTTTATACTCAGCTGCAAGTATTAAGAGATTAATTTAATTGCCAGGATAAAAATGAACCTTCCCTGTGCTTCACTACAATGCAAATATTTTCTTCTTTTTGACATTACTGCACAAGATGTGCTGTATCCCTACTATAACCTAGAACTTGTGGAAACAAATGTCGGGTGCAGAGGAAGCAGTGGAAATGTGGTCATCTTTGATTCTATCCAGTTGCTACAGGAAAGAGTATGTCTTTAAGTGAACCACGTATAACTTTGTACTAGTTTGCTTCAAACTGTAGTAATTCACAGCTGATATTTACAGTAGTTTATGTTCTGAAAAAGGGTGAGGTGAATTCAGGGTTAGGAGGATACTGTAAGTGCTTTTCCTGCTGTTCTCTGTAAGCCTGTATGCATGTGTGGGAAATAGTCCAATTTCTTTTTACACTTGTGAATACTTACACTGGGCCGTATTAAATTGGTGTTGAGCACCTGCAGACATTTGCAGGTGCCAGATATCTTTCCCCATGCATTTCTGCCATGTATTAACTAGACGAGCTGAAAATTGATAGCTAAACTTTCTTTCCCAGCCCCAGCCTTTAACATCAGTCCAGTCTAGACTCAAACTCTGGCTCATCACTGTCTGTAACCATTCTCTTCTTCCTCACTACGGGAAAGCTCACAGAGACTCAGAAGCCTGCAGATTTATTAAGTCAGATACTTGGAGAAAATAAACACACAATACAACATTGCAACATCTGCACAGGAAAGACAGCCTGGTGGTTATAAATGACCGCTATCCTGAAGATTCCTGTTGACAAAAAAAATGGCAACAGACAGGGTCTGATCTCAGAAATGAGGAATAATTTCACTTTATTCCCTGACATAAACAAAACCAACATTCATACTTGAATACCTTTATTATATTTTTTCCTTTTGTAAATATGATATTCCACAAAGTTTCTGATTCAAAAAACTTCTGAGAGTCTCAGTGTTAGAGATTTTCATCCCAGTGAAAATCTCCCCATCAAGATTTGCTATGTCTGCTGAGGTAAACTAACATTAGTACTGTCAGGTAGATAGGTAATAAATGAAACAGGAGGTAGGAAAGAAGAGGTGAAATAAAAAAGGCCTGAAGAACATGGTGAGAATCAGTACATACTAGAATCAAAAATGCTCACCTTCATCCTTAACATACCTGTTTTTTAAATAGACACCCAGACTATCTTTTGGGTTTTTTTTCTAACAGGCACCCAGAATACTTTTAAACTAATGTAGGCCAGACACTGAGAAGTTTGCACCTTATAACTCAACTCCAATGAGCATGACTTGGATTTCCCTTTCTTAGGAAGAGTAACTGATGGGCTTTGTGATCTTGCGATGTATTTCAATACTTGGGAAGCCAAATCGCTCTTGGAGAGGTTAATCTGATTCTATTTCCTGTGTGTTGGAGCTGTGCCAAGTCTGCATCCGGCTTGCTGCAGTGAATGCCTTGCTTAGACCTGCATAAATGAATATTGTCACTGTGTGCATCACTCAGGCTGTGGGAAGCCAAGCTGTGACATAGCCGTGGCAGTTCTGGGCATGGGGCAGTGCACCAAGTGAGCAAGCTCCTCTGTACAGCCTGTGGGTGGTACACAGAAGGGAGGAGCGGTGTGGGGAAGTGCTGGAAGCTGCTGACTGTTCCCATACTCCACCCAACAGCCCTCAAACGTGCTTCTTACCCCACCCATCTCCCACGTCCTCTTTCCCCATGGTGGAATTCATGCCAAGCTGCGTCTTCAAAGTTTTGGCCCTCCAACCTGGTGGCTGAGGGTCCACATAACATTGTATAGCTGGGGAAAGGGAGATGTACATGCCTGGCTCCTACTGGGTGGCCTTGCCTCTGAGTTTCTTTCATCAAACCCAGATGGAGATGGTGGGACAGAGTCCTGCTGCTTTTCTTCTTCATGGGGCCACATCTGAAGGCCAGGCCCCAAGGCCAGGGAGACATAGACCATGAGCAGCACCACAACACAGTGATGGAAGACAATTTCATCCTGTAAGACTGTGGTTTCTTCCCCCTGAGGGACTGTCAGGCAGTCAGAAAAAAGATGGTCTTTATTTTCCTCACTGATTGGGGCATTAGCTCTTGTCGTAGTCAGTATAAGTAACCTGCTTAGTTTCCTGTTGCTGCCTTGAGAAGGAGTCTTCACAGTAAATCCATGAGCTCTCTCTTGGCATGGCCTGGCTGCATGCAATCTCTTCTAGACCAGAGGTGTGACTGTGACTGAGACTAGGCCTGAGACTGCATGGTTTTTATTTTATTTTGTTCATTTTCTAATCTTTTTTAGGGAAGGAGCAAAACAAGAGAGAAAAAAAACCTAATCCCATTATTAGAGGCAAAGGAATAAAGTGTACCAGACAGCTAAGGGCCAAATGTTAAGAAGGTTGATGTGCAGCATGTCAGATGTAGATATTTATAGCATCCTCTGAACTCTTCTCATGTAGCAGTTGCTGGCTTACCTGGCACATGGTGAACTGGGAAATTACTAAAGTAATTGACATGTATGGTCATCTGGGATGCAGGATGAATTACCTGAGCTCACTAGCTCCTCATTCATACATCTTTACCTGTGGTGAAGGCATCTTTCACTCCAGATGCAGGACATAAGTAGTTGGTGTTACATGAGTATAACAGGAATAAAGGGTGAGACACTGAGCAGATCAATACGTTTCTCAGCCAACTGTACCACTGTGAGCAGAAGCAATCAATTCTGTTCTCCATCATCCTTTTCTGGGACCATATTTGCAAAAACTTGTTTCTCCTTCGCATTACAGAAAATTACAGAGATTTCACATAGCAAGACTGGCCTCTCTGTATTGTTCTAGAACTGATCTTGCAAGATTAATTTTCATTTTTAGATGGCTTGCTGTAGTCCAGAAGATGTTCAGAAATGTCTAGCAAAATGCTTAGTCAGGGTCCAGTTATTGGAGATCAGGGTAAGCAGAAGAAAACAGGACTGATGTGTAGTGTTACACTCCAGCAACCGGTTCCCTAACTTTAAAATTATGTTAATGAGCCTTACCTGGCAAAGGCTTTAAGCCTTAGCTAATGGGAATTTTTAAAGTAGTTGTAGAGTTCTAAATGGAAGGTGCAGTGAGAGTGAAAATATTACAGTTATTAGAGTGTGTCAGACCTCTTAGCAATTCTTGTAGAGTTCCCAGAAGCCCTCCAGCACTTAGTCCTTGATTTTCACCTTGATTTTCACTGGAACTCTCCACAGCACCCAGAAGCCCAGAAGAGAGCCTGATGTCCACCACACTCACTTTCTTAATGTATTTCTCTAACATATACTGATATTGAAGTCAGTATATGACAGTGGTTTATAGCCAGAAACACCTCATTTATGTGTGTACTTTGTAACCTTCACATGCTTTTTTTCCATTAGCTCTTTGAGTCTGTTCAGAAGCAAAATGTTCTACACCAATTGCAAGTATTTTCACTCATCTCTAAGCAGTACAAACTTATGTAGCAGCAATTAGTTAGCTATCAGGAAACTTGACCTGGAAGTAATTCTGAAGCTGATTAATTGCAATTAGAAACCTTAACCAGATAAGAATACTTACTTTGTGTAACTTGTATGCAGAGCCTTTTCAGAACAGCATTTCAGGAGAAATCTCTGATCAGAGCTCACTTACAGAAATAAAGAAAATATTTGAGATGTGTTTCTAGACGTAACCTGGTCTCAGCAACTGCAACACAGGCTTCAACCTGAGATCAATGCGGTAGTACTTGGTAAGTCCCAAAGACACAAGAAGTATCCAGAAATGGAATGACTGCCAGACTCACACATGGAATTTTTATTATTTTAGTGAATAAAGCAACATTCAGTGTTGACGTTTATTTTCCATGGAAGTTAGAGCTATAAATGACTAACTCATAATAATGCTGCTGGAGAAGGGTTTAGTGATTTCAACCCACGAGAAGTGCTTGTATTGCCATCTGCTGGGCTTTGTCGAGTCACAGGCAAAAAAAGCAGATAACAGTTTCTCACAAATCACAGAATCACAGAATATTAGGGATTGGAAAGTATCTCGAAAGATCCTGCCACAGCAGGATCATCTAGACCAAGTCGCACAGGAACACATCCAGGCGGGTTTTAAACGTCTCCAGAGAAGGAGACTCCACAACCCCCTTGGGCAGACTGTGCCAGTGCTCTGTCACCCTCACTGTGAAGAAGTTCCTTTGGATATTTCTGGGGCACCTCCCAGGTTCCAGCTTGCACCCATTCCACCTTGTCCTATCACTAGATGATGTAAGGGTTCTTCCAAAAGCCCTTTGCGGATTTGGTACCAGTATAAACTGGGAACTAACCTGTTGGAGAGTAGTGAAGGAGAGAGGGATCTGGGGGTCCTGGTGGACAGCAGGATGACTATGAGCCAGCAATGTGCTCTTGTGGCCAAGAGGGCCAACAGCATCCTGGGGTGGATTAGAAGAGGGGTGGTTAGCAGATCAAGAGAGGTTCTTCTCCCCCTCTGCTCTGCCCTGGTGAGACAACACCTGGAGTATTGTGTCCAGTTCTGGGCCCCTCAGTTCAAGAGGGATGTGGAGCTGCTGGAGAGGGTCCAGTATAGGGCAATGAGGATGATGAAGGAGGTGGAGCACCTCCCTTACGAGGAGAGGCTGAGGGAGCTGGGTCTCTTTAGCTTGGAGAAGAAGAGACTAAGGGGTGACCTCATTCATGTCTACAAATATTTGAGTTGTGGGTGTCAGAAGGGTGGAGCTGGGCTCTTCTCAGTGTCATGTAGTGATAGGACCAAGGGCAATGGTTGTAAGCTGGAACATAGAAGGTTCCACATCAACCTGAGGAGGAACTTCTTCCCAGTGAGGGTGACAGAGCACTGGAACAGGCTGCCCAGGGAGGTTGTGGAGTGTCCTTCACTGGAGATGTTCAAGACCCACCTGGATGGGTTCCTGTGTGACTTGATCTAGGTGATCCTGCTGTGTCAGGGGGATTGGACTAAATGATCTTTTGAGGTCCCTTCCAATCCGTAATGATTCTATGATTCTATGATCATTTCATATTGAATTAACAGACAAAAGTAACAGAAAATATCCCAAACATCAAGTCCTCATCACATAAAATAATTTTCTAACTTTTTTTTAATGTAAGTAATTAATTTTTTACAGTGTACGTTAAGAAACTCTTATCATATGTGAAAACATTTTTTTTACAAGAAGGAGCAACATACCTTTGACATACTGGATAGTGGGATGTTCTTTCCACAGTGCAATACCTAATACTACATAGATAGGCTTACAAGTACTTGAACTTTTTTATTTTTGAACAATTGGGACTTTGACTGTGCTGAATATTTTATTAACTTCTGTGGTATATGAAGATTGTAGAGTGCTCTGTGTGCTACTGTGAGATTTATCCATTTAAAATTGTAATAAACTGGATCAGTGCAGCTATTTAGTACAGTTTATTCAGCACTGCTCATCTACAAGATGATGCAGCAAACTTGGTGCAGATGTAAGTGATGGCCAAAATTGGACAGGTGTGCAAGGTGTTTTTCAAGTGTCTTTTTTCTCTTGAGATTTACAAACGTCATGAGTTGAGACTAACAGGAAATTGCTGCACATGGAAATTTTCCATTGAAGTGTTCTGTGTTTTGCAATAATAATGCTCCTTTTTATACCAAAAAAGTAGCTTTTATGAGTCAAGTGAAATTTAATCCAATGAGACAGTATTATCTGGGGTATTTTTGGATCTGAAAATTCTTTGTATGAAATTAAAAATAAGGTTCGAAATGATATTTTGGTGTACAAAATCAAGGCTGCAGAAATGGTACAGTTCTCTATTTTTTATTCTAAATGGATTTTTCTCCTTTCACACTCTGCTATTGAATAGGGACAAACAAAACTTCCTGAAACTGGCAAAAATCTTCAGCTTGCATTTCTATAGTTGCTTTGTTTCTCCCATTCTCTCAGGTCAGAGAACTTACAAATGTTTAACCCAGCTTTTCTTGGAAAGCATGTAATTGGAAAAAAAAAATTCCCTTACATGTTTGGGATTCTTCAAAAGTTTCTGGCTTCCTATTGCTCCTAAACTTAAGGCTATGTTCACTGAGAGATGCAACATGGGGTAGTCTTAAAGGAGTGCAGGCAAGCACAGTTCAGAAATCGACCTTAACAGCAAAAAATGTCACACTTGCTACAAAGTCTGCCTGTAAACACAATATACTAACTCATTTTGACAGCCATGGTTGGGCTACTAATTAGCTGGACATTTGAAATTCATGCTGCAGCCTGTAGCATATTCATGCTGTTGGTTAACTTCAGTTACGGCTTGTCTTCTCAGAACGTCCCAAACTCCTCATGGCCCGAGCAGAACTGATAAGAAACATCTGCATGGCTACCAAAAGCAGTGGGTACATACTGGAACTCCGATCTCAACAACTGACATCCTTTTCCTGCTCCACTCTTTATTCTTAACAAACATCTTGCTTACACTGGAGACTACCAATGCCAGCTAAGCAGAGGCTTCATCATAGTTTTCACTAACCTTCATGCTGATTTTGTCAATAAAAATATTTCCAAATGGTTCTGCAAGGGCTTGTCCATTCTTACGGCTATGGTACTGTGGCCTTTGGGTGACAAGGAATGACTGTGTCATGTGGTTGTTTTAAACTAATCAGCTATATCAGTGTAGCTGTACTGTGCAGAAATTTCTGTGTAATTTTATTCACATTAATGAATGAGAAAACAACATTAAAAGGCAGTTTCAAAAGAAAATATGAAAGTCTAGCCATAAATGAACCAACTAAGTTACCAGCAAAACAATCATCTGTGAAAAAGGTGTAATCAGTTTGGGAGTATGAAAAAAATCACGGTACTCAAATGATGGATGGTAGCAACATACACAGGCTATAAACTGGACTAAGGAAAATCCCTCATGAGTAATGGATACACCTGTTTCCTTTGACCACAGACTCACAGGTGAAGAAGAAAGGCCTCTTACTTCCCTTGAAAGGAAATTGCCTGTCCAGACCTCTTCATGCTGTAGACATATCTTTCCAGCTGTCTTGGTCTAGTCCTCTGGCATTCAGGTCAGCTTCACAGACCATAATGTATGGAAAACACCAGAGGACCTGCAGATCCTTTACACTGTTTCAGAATAGCTGATGGGTGGCACACGGTTGAGTGTCCTCCCTTGTGTTTTCGGAAGTGTAATTTTTCCTAAACCAGATATTCCAGAAACTGTACTAGGTAATTTTAGTGTCACCAAGTGAGGAACTAGTATCTAGTATCTAGTCAGTTATATTACCTAATTGAAGTGAGTTTGTAAAATCACAGAATCACGGAACATCAGGAATTGGAAGGGACCTCGGCAGATCATCCGGTCCAATCCCCCCAGCCAGAGCAGGATCAACTAGACTAAGTCACACAGGTGAGTTTTGAATGTCTCCAGAGAAGGAGACACAACCCCCCAGGCAGCTCATGCCAGTGCTCCATCACCCTCACTGTGAAGAAGTTCCTTCTGATATTTCTATGGAACCTCCTGTGTTCCAGCTTACACCCATTGCCCCTTGTCCTATCACTAGATGACATTGAGAAGAGCCTGGCTCCATCCTCCTGACACTCACCCTTCACATACACACAAGATCTTGGACATTTAAGTGTTAAACAGGTAGAACTGGAATTCTGTGATTGCAAGTGCTCATTCCTATTTTAAACACTGGAGATTTTTTAATGTAGATCTGAAATATGGCATTACTGACAGACTTTCCATCTTCGCTTCAATAGTGTGAACAAACTAAGCCTCCTCATTCTTTGAGCCACAATGGTGATTTTCAAGCTACATTTTTGTTTTAAAGCTGAGCTTCTCAATTATATAAAGAGAAAGAAAAACCCTCTATGTGGCTATGTTAAACAAACATAGGTCATGCAAGCTTGTGTGCCATGATAAAAGCCTTCAGGATATATTTCTATTATGGTGTATCAACATCTGATTGATCCCTGTGGTTTTTTGATCTCCATCCTTTACTCATACTAGTGTTTGGCTTGGCTTCAGGGAATATAGAATCAATTTTTTTGATTACAAGTCCTGAACTGAAGCATAAGCATATGAACTGTCAGTAGTCACTGCTGAAAATGTCATGTCTATATGATGCTATATATTTTCCAAGTCTGTGCCACACGTAGACAATTAACAGACTTATATATGTTCTTACTATCTTTTCGATAGAAACTGGCACAGCATTTAATAATTGTCCATGAATGGTCCTAGTCTTAAGGGTCCATGAAACTGTTAAGGCCTGTTAGGCATTTTTGCTACTATCCTTAAAAGATTCAGGACTCTGAATCTTTCATCATAGCTAAAGGACTATGAATGACATCCTTAACTTGCTAAACTATGCCACTTCACCTATAATATTTATCTGCAGTTATGACCTCTTTCATTAATGTCAAATTCTGAAGCCTTCAGTTAAACTTACCTAGCTTGAGTATGAACTTCAGGATTGTTTTTCTAAAATGTCTGATTTTTTAATTTGGAACTTGTAAGTTTAACTGGCCTTCCAGTATCTGAAGGGGGCCTACAAGAAGGCTGGGGAGGGACTATTTAGAATGTCAGGTAGCAACAGGACTAGGGGAATGGAGCAAAGCTGGAGATGGGTAGATTTAGAGTGTATGTGAGGAGGAAGTTCTTCACTGTGAGAGTGGTGACAGCCTGGAATGGGTTGCCCAGGAAGGTGGTGGAGGCCCCGTCCTTGGAAGTGTTTAAGGCCGGGCTGCATGAGGCTCTGGCCAGCTTGATCTATGGTGGGGTGTCCCTGCCCATGGTAGGGGAGTTGGAACTGGATGATCCTTTGGTCTCTTCTAACCCTGACTGACTGTATGACTTGGTCTAGGTGATCCTGCTGTGGGGGGATTGGACCAGATGATCTTTCGAGGTACCTTCCAAGCCCTAATGATTTTATGATTCTATGATTCTATGATTCTAAAATTAATCAGTCAGGGATTTTTATTTATGACTTGAAAGTAGATGCTTGTTTGTTCAATATGCCTGAACTTTGCTTGTCAATCCCTGCTCTGATTTTCTGTGTATTTTGTCCAGGAAGAGTTGTAGCTGCTATTGGAAAATTTATCGCAAACTAGATTGAATTTAATGTGTTTTGAAGTACAGGAAAATACTTTCCAGGTCTTTAAATTGTTGTGCCAGTAGGGAACATGGGATTGAGGTGGAAATCATCATAAGCCAACCGTAGGTGAGATAAGGTTAAGCAATAAATCACTAAAGTACAGAAATAAAGAACATAAATTCGCTCATTTTCTTATTTCCTTTAATTTTCTGCAAAAAGTGTGAAAATTATAAATGTTAAGCAAAAATAAAAAATATCCATTAGATCTCATTTTAACTTCGTTGAGAACAAACCATTAAGGTACTAGCAGTATTTCTGCCAATGAACAAGTATTGCCACCCAGCTTGCCATCATCACTGGCACAGACTAGTACTGGGACTGGTAAGAGCAGTAGACAATTTTATGATGGAGTAATTTGGGGATGTGAGTAACAGTGATATCTTATCAGTGGTCGGAATGGGACTTGTACACTCCCATGTCAATACCTTTTATGTTTTGAAAATAATTGTAGCCACAGTGTTGTGAAGGGAAGATGGTATTATAACCTCAGAGTTTTTTCTAATGGCTCTTGTTTCAGGATCTACTGAGTTCCTGCGTGCTGTGGTGTCACCATCAGCCCTCACAGCCCAATGAGTAAGAGAGGGCAAAAGGGTGGTATTGCATGATAGCCATTACTCTCCAGTACCAAGCTGCTTGTTCATGTTCCAGCACTTGATACAAAAGGCTCTGGGGTCTTGCAGTGCATGTTACCTGCCAGCATCTTCTTGGAGCCAGTAAGGAAACAGTGCCCCTGTTCTTTCCTCAGGCCACATGCTTTTCTCTAGCCAAAAGAGGAAGGTATGACATCAGCCCAGCTCTATCAGCAGCTCTCCTTACATTGGAGACAAGGAGAGATCTGCAGGATTTAAACAGCTTTGCGCTGGAGAACAGAAACTGAACCTTTGACTTCTGAAGATATCTATCTTCAGACAATACAATTCTCATTCTGAAGATGAAAGGGCTGCTGAAGTGCCATTGATTGTTTTGGAAATTATTTTCACTAAAGAATGTTGGTACCTCTCCCAGTCTGAATTAACAGCCCACCAGGGCTGGAGCCAGGAGCGTTCCTCTAATAACGGAACAATGATATTACTTCTTATTTCATTTATGCCACAAATCACACAGCTTGATAGTTCAGAAAAGGAAAGATTCTGGTATGCATATTTTGTTTTAGTGTGAATGAAGACATCCACTTAATCTGATTTGTATGCTCTGGGAAAAGTCACATCGGTCACACAATACATAACATAATAAGGCCCAGTCCTGGGCCTTAAGCCTCAAGGTGAAAACATACATGAGGTACAGTTTATTTCATTGTTGACATAATGGATAACAACTTGCATTGGATATTGTCCTACCTCTTCAATAAACTCATTGACTACTTAATAAAACACTTCAGAGTAAGTAAAATTATAATCACAGAACTTCACAGAGTCACAGAATGTTAGGGCTTGGAAAGGACCTGAAAAGATCATCTAGTCCAAAAAGTGCTCTCTGCTATATGTTGTTAAAGTGAGTATTACTTCTTTCAT
Organism: Rhinopomastus cyanomelas; assembly: GCA_013400115.1. Classification (NCBI taxonomy): domain Eukaryota; kingdom Metazoa; phylum Chordata; class Aves; order Bucerotiformes; family Rhinopomastidae; genus Rhinopomastus; species Rhinopomastus cyanomelas. Next base: position 76,907 of record VXBP01003841.1, read on the forward strand.
GTATTTAACCTGTTCACTGATGTGTTCACTCTTGCCCATACTGGCACTCTCCTACGGTCACGTTTGGCACAGAGGGGTGGGTGGTATTTATTCCAGCCAGATTTACACACCATGCTTGCTTTGGCTTGAGACAAAAGTATTTTTCATTTACTAAGTTCATGACAAAGTTGCTTTCCTCTGACTTATAAATTTTCTGGCACAATTGGTTTATTGAGCTGAGGATAAATCACATGGTCAGTGTTACTCTTAAGAAATGCTCCAAGAAGTGAGTGCTTTCTGTGTGTTTTCTAAAACCAGTCAGTCTCTGCTTCCACCCCATGGCTGAATCCCATTATATGGGAGTGTTACATTTGTAGCAGTCAAGGGCTTTGTGAACTGCATGGTTCCACAAGAGTGTAAACTGGAGTGTTCCAGTTTACTCTCTGGGAGTCAATCGTCACATGCCAAAGATGGACAAGGATGCAGTAAAAAAACCCCAAACCCAACAAACTCAAAGGAACTATTTGGTTACTCTGGTTAGTCAAATTCAGGTGGAAGACCACATGCTAATTAGATGAGTCTTTGGTAGAGGGGAAACGACATTTTCAAAAACTTTGTTTTCCTGATTAACATCGTTTTGGCTTTCTTCCACTGAGATTCAATGAGTTAACTCCTCATTGAAACTCTCATTTCCTGGAAGTTGTCCAATGTCTATGAAATTGTAGGTGAATATATTCACTGAGCAAGGGATATATATCCATATGTCCCAGTGGCAAGATTCCCCCAGTCATTATACCAAATCACTTGGTCTCATGTCTGTTGAAAAGTAAGGCAACAAGACATATCCCTACAAGATACTAATTTGAGGATCTCTGCTGTGAAGGACTCCTAACAACTATGGCTCTTTCATTTTTTTGTCCTTCACTGAACACACCAAAAAACCCAAACATCCCATGTGAAATGTAAAATGCAGGCTAAAGGCCTAACTTCTTTCAGAGGTCTGCATAGTTCAGTCTGAAAGACTGTCAGATAAGTGGGGATGAAGAACATCCCATATTTGACTGACAGAAATGAAGATAGCACAGTGATTTAGAAAGTAGCCTTGGAGGATTCTTTGTTTGAGTTCTCCTGCACCCAACAAAGCATAGGATGATGAGAAGGAAGATTAAAGCTAAAATTACTATCAAGTATTCTTGTGCCATTCCTCTCAAAGGGGCAGTGCCTTTTCAATGTTACCTGAATAGAAATGAGGACTCATTTTTGCTACTGCTGACCTAAAAAAGCCCCGTATTTGACCTTACACTACAGTAGCACCTGCTAATTTACTCTTAGGATTTTGGATCATGTGAGCTGACAACACACTATAGTTTTGATGCTCATGGCTTCCCAGCTGGATTTTATTTTTCTCATGGTTTGGATGAAGGTAACAAGAGCATATGCACGCCTTCATGCACAAGTGTACATGTGTGCATGCGTATGTGTGTGTCTGTTACATCCACTTCGTACCACAGGTTTCGGTTTGCAGAACTTCTGATGGACAATCAGTCTGTCTGGAAGAAAAGTACACCCACAAATATCACATGGAACTAGCTGGTTCTGGGCACTGGTCCAGGCAGCCTCATTTAATGATTCAAGATCGTAGAAACCTTTGGCTGGAAAATGAAAAAAAGAGAGTATCAACTTTCATTCTGGAGACCCACATTCAACTCTGTACGGAAAATATTTTCAGGAAATATCTGTTGACTGAGCCTTTCAGTTTAACCAAACCAAACCCTAAATGAAAAAGAAGGACAAGAAAGAAGTAGTAAAAATATATATAAAAATGCTCTGCTTTTTGTCTCAGGAGTTGACTAAAATGAACTTCAAACTGAATCATTTTGCATTTTGTGAGAACACTGAGCAAACATCATGCTGTGCATCATGATACACATTCCCAGCTAATTGTTAACATCTTTGCATGTATACTATTATCAGCATTTGAGCTTTTTGGCTTTACTTCAGGTTTCTCTAATGAGCTTGTGTTACCTGATCACAGCAATGGGTAGGAGCTTATTGTACTTGAGAATATGCTCTTTGTACTGCTTTCTACAAAGGGCCCAATGTTCTTCCCGTTGAGGAAAGCTTAGGTAAGCCTAGAATCTTACAGAAGAAACCTTCTTTAAAGTCACAACTTCCAGGGAGGTAATTGCACTGGTGCATCTATTGTCACCTAAACACTAATCCAGTTTTACACGCGGTTATTTTCCAATGTGGGAAGAGTGACTGCTCTGAAAGCTCAGAAGCATTCCTCAAACACTCACACCAGATGTATTTTCAATATTTTATTTGAGTACAAATATGTCTTGTCTACTGTCATTTTGAAATGGACTTTCATGTAGCATTGCTTCAAATGGGTTTCCAAAAAGGCCAGGTAGGTTAATAACTGGGTTTATATCTTGGGACGTCTCATTTAGAAAGCATGCAGAAAAGAAATTCTGCATGGCTTAATTTCAAAAGGTATTGGCCTCACGCTTCTCAAGAGGTGTGATAATATAGAAAAGGGCTTAAAAAACTGGTTTTGTCTTTGAAATCTTACCAGCAGACAACTTTTAAAAGAAAAGGATTTGCACATTTAAAAATATTCCATTGACACGTGATAGAGCTCTTTGTTAAAGGCCCGCACAATTTTAATATGACCCATATCCTACAGTTCACATAACCAAATAATCCTTAGATCTATTCATTTGCCTGTTCCTAATGTTCTTTTGTTAGAAGAGCAACCAAATAGTGTTTCTTTTCTTGGCTGAGACTAATATCCCCTTTGCTTGCAGGAAATGAATGTGTATTTTCTGTACTTTGGAAAGTTTATGAAGTACTGAAAAAAGAGAGAAAGAGAGATGACTTTCTCGGTGCAGGCATGTGTTAGTCATTTCACAAACAAAATACTGTGTAATCAGGGCAGCAGTTGTCTTCCTGTAACACTTGAGTTTTCAGAAAAAGATTTATGTAAGATTTAGTAAGTTTTATATAAGCAGTTATATTGCCTGTTCCATTCAATAACAAAGGGTAATCCCTCCTCCCTAAGTTGAGAAACTCTGAGACATGCAGTACGTGTACATGTAGCATTTACCAGATGATCGAGAGTAAGTCTTACAGAAAAAGAACAACACTGAAGGCTATTTTCTCAAGGCCAGGAGCATGAGGCAACTGCAGGGGGAGCAATAATTTTAGTTCAAGCTACTGAATTGATCAGAATTTCATCAGCAGGCATTTAGGGACAGACGCTGGAAGCAGGTCACTGTCCCCTGGGGAACTGTGGGCACACAACACCTCATAGGAGATGCAAGGCGCCTGATATGACTCATTCATTGCATGAATGAGACAATTTTGTGATTCACATCTGGGAGCTAGACTGTTCTTCTAGAAGAATGGCTGTCTTTTTGCTTGCACTCATTCAAAACAAGGACAGAGTATTTCAAAATAGCCTGATTTGTCCTTTTGCATCCTCCTCTTTCAGATGGGATTCTCATTTTCTCCATCTTCTTCCCACACAACATGTACCAATGATAAAGAATCTAACCACAAAAGAAGCAAACACAGCAAAAAAATGTATTTTGAACCTATCTTTTGCTGCAGATCAACACTGCTGTTTTGGGTTTCTTAACCAAATCCTAATTTGATACTATTTAAGAAGTGATTGTTAGTGTTTGAGACTGAAGTCAGAGTTTTCAGTGATCCCGCTCTCTTCTGCGTGTGTCGTCTGGGGACACATTTCTTTGTAATGTTGTAAAGTAATCTAGTGTATGACTATTTAACAGTGAGTTGCAGGAGAATCCGTCTACTTTTCCAGACATTAGGGGAAGTTAAGGGAAATTATGGGGAACATAAAAAACAAAAAGTGGATGAATTAACTGCCTGTGAGCAAGCGGTCCAAACTTGGGACAAAGTAGCTCAGACTAGCTCGTAGCATCCAGGTGAAATATGAAATTACTTCATGTGGGAATGGGAAATTCTTCTCAGCAGCTTCCAGGTAAGGCACAGATAAGATTTCTTTATGGTCCAACAGTGAGAGCGCACCACTGCAACTCATGAGAGTGTGGGTCTGTTGGATGCTGACAATCATCAATATTCATTGATGTGAAAAGGTGGGATCCAGGTGTCTTGCAAAACAGAACTCGCAGCATAAACGCACGTATCTGGCAGAAGTAAAATGCCTTATACTGTGTATGTTTTTCCTACTGTGCTTATATAATAACGTTTCACAAAGAAAACTTCTAAAGCTTGTAAATGAAAAAGGAACAAGGACATTCATTAAATAGTCTCTGTAGAAGATACCCTATATTTACCTATAAATATATTTTTATAGAAACCTGAAACTACAGTGAATGTTACAGTTCAGTTTTTAAAAATACCTTATTTTCTACCAGTTGCCATGCATCTAGTACTGTGTTTCTTGTTTTGGCAGAGAACTCTTATTTTCAAGGCCACTTATTGTTTATGATTCTTAAATGCTAGTCTTGGGCTTTTTACAAAAGCAGCACTATAGGTGTTAAACCTCTCTCCCTATGTTGCCTGAAGCCTATTTTACTTTATCTTTTATTTTAATGGCTTTATGTGTCAAGTCTTCACATAATTCTTGGATGGTTTTGCCCATTTTAAAAGATCTGTCTACACTGTTGCATGTGGTCAAAAAGAAGTGATACGTGATAAAGCAGATTTAGGACCTTTTTGTGTTTTGATTCACAACATCCTGATGCATTAAAAGGACTGTTCCAGGAGGCATGTTCCACAAGGCAATGACTACTCTTACTTCTTACAGATGCATCACAGAAGAACAGGACATTTAACAAAAAGCTTACAAAAAGACATGATGACTTCTCTTCAGAGTAAAATCAACAAAAGGTACTTCCAAACTATCATTTTTTGTTGTTCCTCTCATTTCCTCATTTGTCTGTAGCTTACCTTCTATGGGAGTGCCCTTTTGGGCTCTGGCCTTCTCAGGTGCTTGGGTAGCCTGTCATTCTCCTGGTGCCATCTTTTCAGGCATTGTGGCTCATGGATACCAATAGATTTTGTTCCATACTCACGGCCACATATGTAACAAATCACTGTTGGTGGTCGCACTATTGCTTGTTCCTGCAAGAAACAATTGTCAACAAATTGTGAATAATTGTTGTTTTTAACATTAATTTTGGATCATAACAACTCTTGGTGTAAACAACCATGTGTATTAAGAAACCAGTTACTATATGCGAAATCAGCCTATCAGTTTTGTTTTGTCTGGGTTCAGTCTTGAAGCCTGTAAAAGCTCATTAAATGACCTGCTGGAAGAGGCAGGATCCTTCTGAAGATACTGAGATGAAAATTTGTCAGCCACTTAATTAATATCTTATGTGAGTTTTAGATCTTTTATTTTCATGCCATCAATTTCGTGGAAATACTAATTCTTCACAGACAGGAACTCCTGCTTGATTGAGTTTCTGCACCATAGTGTACATCTTAAATTTTGAAACTGCTTTTTAGTCTACCAAATAGAAGTAACATGAAAAGCAGAAACAAAAGCTTCCTCAGCTGGGGTGCTGATGCCTAGTGCAGTAGCAGAAACGTGCCATCTTCATGCAAAACACACGGTTATAGTGCTTGGCACACCTTTTAGGCTGAGCAGTAAGGGCAGCTCTCTCAAGTTTGTGATGGTGGTCCTTAACTCTGAGATACTTCTGCCACAGATCAGTTATCTGGTGGAATTCTATGTCTTGTAGGGTTAAAACAGATACAGGAAATGTTAGAATAGAAACTGTTCCTTGTTTATCCTGAAGGCCTCAGTATCAACTTTTCCAGGACTGCAGAGAGAGCAGAACTCCTAAGCAAGTCATTGTCTCTGCATGCCAGATCTGATTTTGTTTGCAGAGAACAACAGTTCAATGTAGGAAAAACTTCCTCAACCCAAAACTCCACAAATACATATGGTAAGCCTGAAATATAAGTAATTATTGTGGTATTGCAGATTACGGACTCAGCTATGTTCTTAGGCACGTACTGAGCTAGGCACAGTGTCAGCACCAGCCCTGCTCCATGAATACCCTAAAACCATACTCCAGACAGCACTTCAAGGCCCACTGATGGGTCTCTCAACTGCCAACACTTTCTGCACCCCTGATTGCAGAATACCAGTAAAAGATGCGCTATTCTTTGCCTTCCTAATGGTAGAGGGACAACCATGCCAAATCAAAGACTTTCTCAAACAAGGGAGGAGTTTTTTCCTCTGCTGCTGTGTAAGACAAAGCATAATCTGTTCCAGTATTTATGAGTCTCTCTGCCAGCCCATCAGTGATTTCAAATATTCGGCGCAGCTCTTCTCACAGTTTTGCTGCAGTCTGAAAATGTCATTAGTGATCAGCCTGCATAAGCTTTGTTTCCTGTGTCACACATGTAAACTCAATTACATGAAGAAATACTACTCTACAAAGTGTATTTTTGCCGGGAAAATTTTTATCTGGGAAGTTCTTACAGTGGATTGAAATATAACTTACCCAAAGACAGTAATTTTGACTTTCAAATGTAATTTCCTTATCTGACTTTGATAACAAGGTATTTCAAATACTTCCTATTCATAGCTGAATGTAGCAACATGTTTTTTTAAGAATGCTCGCTAATTTTCGTAATAGATTTTCACCTACTTCCTTACTTCAGCTCTTGAACTATACCTTGTGTGATTTGGAGATAAGGCTCTGGGTCCAGATGCAGTCTTTTTAAGGACCACTATATTTCCTTATAGGCTCTAGAGACTTTTAGATAAGGATACCATAGTCTGAACTCCTGAGGTCAGGTAACTAATTTCAGTGTGTATGGTTGTTATGAGTATGCTTGTAGCATTTTAGAAATGTTTTCTAAAAAATTGTTAGGTACACATTTTCCCTTCTAGTTTTCATTAGTTCGGTTCCTGATGTTCAATAAAATAGATTACTGATTGACTGAAAAATAGGAAAGAGCAATCTGATTTGCATTAATTTTGTAGGGATGCTTTATATCTTACCAGAACAAGAAAAAAGAGTTCTAGTACAAATAAAAACTGTGCTCGCTATTGCAATCATTTCCACTAAGCAGGTCATGTGTAGCTTGAAGGATAATTAAAGTCATGATATGAGACAGGTGAAGAATCACATGAAAAATTAAATATTACCTATAAATTTAATGGATGCACAGAAACGTTGTTAAAATTAGCCATATTTTTGTCCTAGAAATGGAGATAGCTGTTTATTTCTGACTGCCTTTTTCAGATGTATTAGATTTGTTCTAAAGTCATTGTGATGTCCTACTATTGAATGGCTGCCAGAGACCGGCAAGATAGGTTAGTGATCACCACCCAGTGCAACTCAGACACATTTCCACAGTTCTGAGACAGTCTTCTTGGCAGTCTCCCCTGAAACCTTAAAGACAGCTTTAGCAGTACTGTGATGCCTCCATCCTCACAAAGCATTTATTAGTGGGGTTTCTGTTGCAACTGCACAAATCCAGGCCTGCAGTTAAACAGAGGACTCTGTTTTCCAAAGTTATCACTAGGGATTGATTAATAATTAAATCCTTTTTGGTGAAAATAAAGTTTAAGAAAGCTGTTCAATTAGAAATGTCTCTGTTTTGTAGCTTCCACAATTAAAAACTGTACAAAACCCAGAATTAATTAAAAGGAATCAGATCAATCTAAGGATAGAATCATTTTTCCAAAAACGTATTTAGTTTGTACTATCACTGCACACTGTATATGTAAATCTTTCTCTGCAAATACTCATATGTTAAAAAGCTGAAAAATAAAACCTGAAGGAAAGTAACTTTACAACTGCAGTAACTTTTTTTGTTAGCTGTGGAATCTGAGGAATGATAAGCTTTATTTGGAATTTCTACAGCTGATGATATTTATCTTTCATTTCTTTTTCTCTTCAGAGTGTGCCTATCCCAAATGTCACATCTGGAGGCCTGCAGTTTGAAACTAAACTATTTTTGGAATCACCACAAGTTTCCAACCCAAACTGCTCACAGGCCTGTGGCAAGGCTGTCTGCTTACTGCTTTGGTTTTCACTTTTAGAAAGGGTTGTACAGAAGGTCTGTTCCTGAGGATATTATAAAAATACGTGCACATACCTAACAGTGCAGTTATGCTTTCCTCTGGTGTCTCACTGTTTTCTAACTGCTAAGTATGTTTGTGTGATCATGAATGAAGTTATTTAGCTCAGAGGACTACACAACTATGTATTTTCAATAGACTTGACATCACTTGAGGTTAGACCCAGGCTGCCGTTACGGTGTTACATGAGGTCAAATCCTCCAATACTGCACAAAGCTTTTAATTTCTTCTTCAGTATACACAATGAGTCTGACTCCCAAACGTCCCTCCATAAATATTTATCACCCAGGACTGCACATTGCCTATTTTTTTCATTTGTTTAATTATCCACGTATTTTGATGGGAGGAGGGGAGGTCTCCTGCAGGAGGTTGTAGGCTTAAATGGAGAAACAAATAAGAGACTCATGAAATGACTGGTGCAAACACTTATCAACAGCATTGTATTATAGGAAAGCAGCCCTTTTCCACACATTTCTCTCTGGAAAGTAAGAGGTGTTTTACATAAAGACAAGCTGTGGTATGGCTTTAATGACCATCCTAAGATGCATTTCAACCTTCTGCAGTGCTTTCAAACACTACCCTAACACCATAACACAATCACATTCGGACTGTCTTATGCCTGTGTATGAAAATTCCTTTAACGTCTAGGTAATTCTGCCAGATAACACAGGATTACCCGTGTTACCTTTAATTATAAAGATTTTACTCCACTGAAGGTACTAGAACATCCTACTCCTCTGTGCTGTCTTAAAAATATCAATATACTGAACATTGCATTTGTCTAAAATCAGGAAGTTTAGTTATTCTTAATGATATAACTCAGTTTCATTCAAACCACTAATTCACTGCCCATTCTCATCTAACTTTCTATATTTGCAAAGACATTTGTCACCATTTTTGTAAGTTGTTCAAAACTGCTGCAACTGAGACAGAAATTCTTATCGACTTCCTATCTTATTAGAATTAGATAGCATCTGATGTTTTGATTTTAACAAGTGACTAGATGACTTTATGCTAAAGCAAGATACAACACCAGCACTTTGTTGTGTTGAGAATTTATGCAGTGCTCAAATGTGTTCTAATACAGGGAAGGAAGATTCCTAAAATCTTATTTTTGAGTGGTTAACTTGATAAGAAAGGAGCAGATGGCAGCACCAGATACGGGGGACATTTCTGGTAGGATTTCAGAGTCAGAGTGGCAAAATCATTAATACTCACCTAGATTTAGCAAACATTTTGATCTATGAAAGCACAAAACCCACATTCTGCTCTAGAGCAGGCCTGAGTTTCAGTAGTTCCAGATGTAATTTCCATTGTCTGAGGTATTACAGTAGAATCCAAAACAGAATTTCTGAGCTGATGTGACCCTTGAAAGATTGTAGTCTGTAGGCTATTGTTTGTTTTACACAGACAGGCATGATTAACTTAGATGTGTTCTTGCATTCTAAGACCAAGAACAGTTCACAGAATATGTGGTTTACAGAAGCCATTAAGCCTCTTGCTCTAAAGGCATGTAATGTTGAACCAAGTTTTTGTCAGTAATGATACTAGTTATGATACTACTGTTTGTCAGCAATGATCCCTAGTGGATCCTGGAGAAAGAAAGCTCCAGGACAATGGTGTGCAACTAATAGTCCTTGCAAATATAAAGTTAAAACACCCTTCACATGGTGTACCGTCAAATAGGTAAGATCTTTAATTTTAAAATATGGAAAGATCCAGACATTTAATTCATGACATCTCTGATTGCATAAAATGATTTTAAGGTAGCATTACAGTTCTTTAACCACTGAAAACCCCTCAAACCCTTACACAAATGTGCTGCTCTCGACTTTTTCCTCAATCAGGACTATAAAGAGTACTTAAAAAATTCACTGTCACAGTGAGTAGGTCTGTTAAGTGAGACAGACTGTTCCAAATGCCTTCCTGACAGGCCCAAAGCAGATTGCCACTTCACTCCACTACTCGTACTTTTTAACTGAATTAATAAGCAGCTGAGTATCTGGTGAGGTGTGTAATATTAAAACCATATGATGGAAAAATATAAAGACTGTAGAGGAGTCTGTTGCAGTTTGAGAACTGCTAGAACCTGTAGAAGTGTTGTCATGAGGAAGAAAAGTTTTGTTGTGTTCTGGGGGACCTACTCCGGTTGCATAGGTCTCAGGATCCCCTCCCGGAAGCATCTGTCCTGTGACCTGCCCCTGAAAGGTGGGCTGGGGGAGCCTATAAAAACCAGGGCAGGGTCTTTGTTTGCCCTCTTTTTCGCGGGCTGTGGCCCTGAAGGGAGCGCCCGCCCCGGGAATGGGCAGTGGG
>VXBP01003841.1:87645-110860 GCA_013400115.1 Rhinopomastus cyanomelas
AGGGATGCAGATGTGGGCACTGAGAGACTCAGGCCATCCCGAGAGCATTGAGGATGCATGTCTGCTGCACCGAGGGATGCAGGTGTGACATGCAGACTGACATGCTTTCCTTCCCGGGTCTCTAAATTAGAAGAAGATCCAAGGCCCAAACTGGAGTGGTTTCCCATTCTATTTTCTCAGGTTCTGTGAGAGCATTAATGACAGAGTTTCCAGTTTGTATGCACCGACTTGCATAACCTTTTCTGTATATAGTTAGTGTTAATAAACCTTTCTGGAGTTTCCCTAAGCCATCGATTGTCTGGTGAATTTTATCCGAGATGCCATTGAGACCTCACTGCTTTGCTTTCCTTTCTTTGATATTGAATTGTGGTCCTGAACCCACCACAGAGTCACAGGCCTTGTCCCTGTTTATAGCAATTCTGAAGTCTTTCTGTGAGCTTTGTGTTTTTCAACATCTTTCAATATGTGGACCTTTCAAAAATTGCAGTTGGAGGTGTAGACCCACATACAGAGAATTTAAACCTAAGGGAAAGTGGCTTCCTTTCACCACTTCTGTCATTCCAAACAGCCCCTAGGATCTCTGCCTTTAATGCATACTTCTGTATAAAAGGACAGCTCTAAAAATAATAAAATACAAGACCTCAGAGAGATAAAATCCATCATCTCTTTGTGAAACTCATAATAATAAAGTCTCATTCAATTACAAACTGCAAGCTGTAAAGCGTTATTGGTTCTGCTGCAACTGATGAACTGTAACTGATTGGAAGTAAATGAAGAAACCCGTTGTTCACACAGAAGAAAGAACAGATTTGAACACATAACATTCTGGCTCTGTAGAGCCCACAGAAGTAAAAAGTGTTTTGGTGTTGTTGTTCAACAAGTCAGCAGATGTGACTGAATCCACACAGGGAACAGATATGTTGTGCAAGAAAGCAACATTTTTATAGAGTTACTCTCAGTAACCACACTCTAAACTTGTGTTTTGTATGATATTATAACCATGGACATTTGCCCCTTCACTGTTGTTTTTTACACACACTGAATTATGTGTGAGGGACAAAACTCTGCTCCATAGTCTGTTTTTCATTGAATAATTACATTTAGAGCACTTACAGTTCTTTGGTAAATGATGCAATGTAGGGTATCACAACAAGAACATCTCCTTTTCTACAGCTATAGATGACCCTGCACAGTACTTGGAACTGTTTGTGAGTTATTTGTAATTTGCTGATTAAAGACATGAGGAGTAGACCTAATTTTCCCAAGTGGACTCAACATAAATAAAAATGTCTCACATTTTCTTTGTTCTCAGATTGTTAGAGTAATGCTATTATCCCCATTTTATTCAGCAGCTGGAAAACTGCAATACAACATGCTTCGGTTTTTAAAATACTTTTAGGAATGCTCAGCAAAGCATTTAATTCCTTTTGTGACTGAGAAAGCTAAAACCTATTCTCAAAAGTAATATAGGCAACTGTGAGTCCAACTCCCACTGAAAAATAAAATAAAATAAAGCCTTTTATTTTAGACACTAAGTCTAAATTTAGACATCTATTTTTTAAAAAAACTCCTGGCCTAAAGACAGGTTTTGGAGAAACAAATACAGAAAAAAATGTGCCATTTTCCAAAACTTTGTACAACTTTTGGATAATGTGAATCAGTTTCTTTATTCTTGGATCTTGAATCAAATTCAGTGGAAAGAAATGTGCAGTCTTAGTTGTTGTTGTACTCTCAGTTGCTGCCTTTGAACATGTAGTCCTCAGTAAACTCATGTCCCATGCCAAGATTAAGAGTAATGGTAAAAAAATGAAAATTGCTGAAGTGCTTACAGAATAATGAAATATTCTATTTCATGTTAACTAAAGCTATTCAAAGCTTTCCTAAGCCACTCAACAGAATCTCCTAGAGAACTATATCATGCAGAGGACGCTTTTGGGGACAGGATTCTCACAGGATGACAGAGTATAGAACCCAACTACTCCCTTGCAACAGGTAAATAAAAACCCAGTAATTTCTCTTATGTTTATGGCATTCCCCTACTCTTAATCAGAGAAACATTTGCACAGAGCCAAAAGACCCTTCTGAAGTAAAGTGATTTTAAGCTTGATGGGAGCCCAATCTCCCTTGGAATGCCTGGCATCAAAATGTATTCACACCCTTCTATATGGCATGTGTTTCACTATTTACCTTGTTTAATGCAGTTGGTGCATCTCTACTGTATCCTTGATGGATCTTAGATGGGTTGTGACTTGCTGAGCCAGATCCAGAGCCTGGGCCTTTGCCAGACCTATGGCAGCTAGAGGTAGACAGCTCCATACTGCTGCTACCTCCTCTGCAACAATTTTGGTGTACAATGATACGGTCAGGAGCAAATGTTCGACCGCACTTTCCACAGGGCAGTAGCTGGGCTTGAGCACTATGAAAAGCCATGTCATTTTCAGCTGAAAGCGTACAGGAACCACCAGCAAGGACCTCAGGTTTCTTGGGCTCAGGTCTTCTGAGACGTCTTGGTAGCAAATTGTTTTCAATATGCCACTTCTCTAGGCACTGGGGTTCATGTATAGAAATTGATTGTGACCCAAATTCTCTGCCACAGATGTAGCATATCCTTGAGCCGGGTCTTCTTGGTGGGATAATGGGCCGATTCAGTGGAGTCTGAGACCTGTTTGAAGAATCTGATCGTTTTAATATTATTGTGGTACCTGACCGTCTTCTCTGGGATCCAGCTTCTCGAGGTACTACTTCAGGCAAAGTTCTTGAAACGTCTGACACATTAGTTAGTGAAACCTGCTCTGAAGACAAGTTGCTAGAGTCACTAGGAGGTCCCTCTCTAGCACTTAGCACAGCATCACTGGTTTTGTTCACATTCTTTTTCTTGACCTTTTTTTCCATGCAGTTTCAGGAAACTTCTTTCTCCTGGAGGTAGAAGACTTGGGGAAGTCTGTTATTCAGCCTTATACTCCATCTTGCTAATCTAGTTACATGGACCAGACCATTTCAAAGTTGGAAAACTGCTGTTTGAGTTGTGGAACTGTTTCTGCGTAGTTTTGTTTCACCTTTTGGCTTTATGTGACCCTAAAACACATTAAATCAGCACATATTAATAGAAACCCTATCTCTTGTTAAGGTTACCAACAAGTGGTTTATCACAAGGATCAGTTTACCTTACTTCTCTGTTATATTTGTAAAGACCAGACGAAGTAGCATCTAATATATCCAGCCTCTAATGACCAGCTAAACAATCCAAATTTGAAATTCTACTCTCAGAAGATGTAAAGTCATGAAGGATAGAAAAAAAAAGGTAGGTTTGCACAACACGAAGCTGCTAAAATACCTGTGGTTTAGACTGTAATCTGTATGTTTACTTTTCTTGTCAGAACTGGTATTTCTGACTGAGTCTTTAATTTCTTAGCCATTTATGTGGATAGTTAGACATAATCTCCCCATCTCAAAAGAAATGAAAATAAGTCCTTTAGTAGAGAGATGTTAATGTCCAGTCTCCAAAGGGGCAGGCAGCAAGAAAATGGGAACCAGCCTGTAGGTTGAAATAAATTAGTTTGCCCCATTACCCATTGCTTGTGAGGTGGTATCTCACATTCTCTGAACAAACTTGATTCTTCCTGTAGAGATATAAAGAAAATGAAGCAAGTTTGTGAATAAAAACTACTGTGATACTTTGAGGCCTGAAGAACATGAGGATAAGCTAAAGGCATTGTGTTTGCTAAGCAGTGCTGAACATATTTCAGTAAATCCCCATACATAGGCCACTTTGTGTCACTCACATGTTTGTTTCTCACAGAAAGAGCCTTTTAGTGCTAGTGCTCCAAAGATCACAAAATAAAATTAAAACTGTAAGTGTATTTGAGATTATTATTGCAAGAATACAAAATAACTACCAGACTGGTTTTAATCAAAAGCAATCAAGAGGTTACATAAACAGGAGACTGCCAAGTATAGCAAGGTCACCAGTGTCTATCTATAACAGAAGAAGCAGTTGATTATTTCACCAATAAAAATTTGCCAAAGATAGGGTCACGGCATAAGGTTCACTGTTCTGCAATTGGCAGTTCCTCTTTTCACTTCACCTGCCCTTACCAAGTCTTCCAAACTTTACCTCAACCCTGACAAACTTTAAAGGCATTCCTAACCTTCAGACTTACCTATTCAGTAATCCCACTGGCCCATCTCAGACCACTCTCTCTGCTACTACCAACCAGTCTGGGACTGTACTCCACTGCTCTTTTGTCATTCCACCATGGGAGATTTTGTTCCCACTCAACAACCTTTTTGTTCTTGTCACTCCAGTTCTGAATCCAAGAGCTGAATTACACCATGCTCATGTTTGAGATGACAAATTTTGCCTGTGCTACTAAGAAGCACACAGTTGATTCTAATATTTCATAAATCAGTTTCATATCTCTCTAAGGGATACCTAGGAAGACACAGGAAACAAGCTGTCACAAGTTTCACGTGATTAGTCATCCTCTTGCCAGCTAGTCAAGGATGCTTAGATAGCTGCATGCACACTGCTTGCTTATATATACACTATGTAGTATATACCATGGCTATTTGTGACACTTTCTCATTTTAAAAATTTCCTGTGCAGCTCAGATTTGTTTGTACATGAATTGGGAAAATCAAAGGCCATCAGAGCCAGTCTGTGATTGGACTAGATGATTTTTCTAGGTCCCTTCCAAACCCTAAAGATTCTATGATTCTATGGAATCACGAGTACATTGCAGTCAGCTGTTAAAAAGTAAAATTCTTGAGGGAAATTGTACTTCAGACTCAAAGTTAACACCTTTAAACCTCTAAAACTCTAATTGGAAAATGTCAGTTGGTGGAAAAACATAAGGTGCAAGTCTGCAGCATCCTCTCATATCTGAAGCTATCAGGTAAATGTATAAAGTATGTAAAAGGATACACAAAACTGCTGCACTCAAATCTTTTGCTCAGGTACCAAAAATGCTTCTTTTTGTGACTTCTACACATTGCACTATTGTGGAAAAACATACCACAACTGAAAGAAACAAATGTTAGAAGCAGTTTGGACAGTAGTAATTAACAATACTTGGACAGCTATCTGGCTTCAGACTGGTGTTTATCCCTTTTAAAAAAATATATTCTTTGCCCTCAGCAACACTGTCCCCTCTGTGCAAAAAACTATGTAAAAAGTAGTACCAAAACTACTTGTACAACAAATCACAAAGCTTTTCCCTTGTTTTCCTTTTAGAAAGTCTAAATTTTTCAGTCTGATCTTTACAGAAGGCTGATCCCTTTGTGTTGCAACTTGCCACTGCAGGAGTTTGCTAGTCTCAACCAGGTCATGCACTCAATGGAGTTAGGTGATAGCACAAGGGTATGTGAAATTGAAATTTGCAAAGTAGCATTGAGACTACTCTAGTAACCTGCAATGCCCCTTCAAAGACTGGGAGAGTTTCCAAGGTGGGTGGCCTGTTGGATAAATCCAAGTTGGGAAGTAGCCAAGCTTTTTAGCAGGATGAAGGGAATGGAGAGTCAGGGAAATACTCAAGGGTCGTGAAGGCAGGGGAGATAAGGGTTATTGGTGGGTCACAGGAAAGGAGAGTCAGAAAGTTCAGCTACATTTCAGGGGAACTTCTGAACCTTGAAAAGCCTTATTTCTGTCTTATTTATTGATTTACATCAGAATGATATTTCCTGCTACCTGAGAGGATTCTTAAGCAACAGTGGAAATCAAACTGTTTGCCACATGAAGAATGCTAGGTGACTAAGACTGTTACTATTAAGAATGAATCAGTCAATAAAATGTGTTATAATCAACCTATTAACAATATAACCTAGTGTTGGATTTTGAAGCTTGCTATTGTAAACACTTAATAAGAGAACTATATTTCCTTGTGGGGATTACACCATTTTTTCAACATTTATTCTTGCCAAGTTGACTGTTGTCACTTGGAAACCTCCTTTAAATTCAGAGTGAAATGAAAAAGCATATAAGCAGTTCAGAACTCTTTTTTGCAAGCTCAGTGGTATAAGATGTTGAAGCAAATCAGGACTGGGATTTAACATCTGTTTTTAAAACATAAAGATTATTTATTCCTTTTTAAAAGGTTGCAATGTGTTTATTTCATGAAGTGGAAATGTATAGGATCATTGCATATAGCTGGAAAAACATTCTTCTGCACTTCCTTTGAATACAATACTTAAAAAACCCATCTCATGGACTGCAGTGGCAGGGCACTTTTAACCAATGGATGAGTGCAATTTAATTAAAAACAAGTCAGACACTACGGCAAGCTCAGCATCAGGCTGAGAACTTCACTTTATCCAAAACAGAGCAATGACCAAGAGTGCAAATAGGTCAGCGCATCTCTTTTCTTCTTGAAGAGGGAACTGGAACACATGTACACTATTTTTAAGCTTACTGTAACCAAAAATTGAAATGACAGCATTATTGTCCATGCTTCAGTAATGTTGCACTCCCTTAGTTGCCATGTGTGATTCAACCTATACACAGGCAAGTGGAAACTTCTTCCCTGAAACAGCCTTCTTTCTTCTTTCTTTCAAGCCAGTGTTGGAACATGGAAGTAAATTTGAGACGTACGTTTGCTATTTCCTGTATGCAGCCCTGTTTCTGAAGAATGACCCTCTCTGTTTTGCATCTCTCTTGATGCTGTCACGTAAACAATTCGTCAAAATCCATTATAAGGTTGTTTTATAAGCCTGAATTCTTTGACCAAATTGAATAAAACACACTTGCTCTATCTGCAGGATTAAATTGGCTGTTTCCAATGAGTTGTCAACAGTACTGCTTTTGACTTCACTGGAATTCCACACGGAGATCTCACAGCTGAAAAGCAGTTTGCTTTGTGGAAGAACACAGTGCACGGCGCTTCATGCTGCCACAACACAACTGTGCCTATTCAATGAACAAAATATAGGAACAGTCGTGACAATCTGATGAATCTGTTTATGTAAAGTATATGAATACAGACTGTAACATCCTCCTCAAGTGCAGTTGTATCAGACTGTAAACTCCATTTAGACTGTAACACTGTTCCTGTCTGCCAGCACAGAAAGGGACAAGATGAATCCTTACACCAGATAATCAGAGCTAGAGCAAAGCTCACAGAACTTTCAAGCTTATACACCTCAAATAAACATCCCTTGGACATGCTCAGCTTATTCTAAAGAGACAATTTTCACATCTGGATTTAGGAGGGAGGATCATAAACAAGTAAAGTGAACAGTGGGAACAACTGATTCCTTGATAGAGATATGAAAAGGATTTATATGAAATACTTGCTTGAGGTGGAAGTGGCTTACATATACAAGGCTCTTTGGAGAGCACAGTGTGTAGGTAATTGGAGGGTGCTTACAGAAACAGGATTTGTATAACAGGGTTATGAGGGTTGCTGGGCCTGAGGAAGTGTACAACAGGCCACAGACATACATTAAATTAAACAAGAAACATACAGCTCCAAACATTGGAATAGGCTGCCATGGGGGGTTGTGGAGTCTACTTCTCTGGAGACGTTTAAAACCTGCCTGGATCCATTCCTGTGCAACTTGGTCTAGGTTATCCTGCTCTGGCAGGGGGATTGGACTAGATGATCTTTTGTGGTCCCATCCAACCCCTAATGATTCTATGATTCTATGACTCTTAAGTACAACAGGCTAGTGGAAACCAAGCTATCAATCAGGCTATGAGGGTTGAAAAAGAGTGAATATATTTTAGCTTGTAAAAAGATAGTGTTTAATTAAGTAGTTCAGATTCAAGAGTTCCTGGATGTGTGAGCCCTTATTTATGTAAACCCCGTTTGGCTCTGAGATGTTTTCCTTTTGTTTGCCTTAGTGCCGTACCTGATGCAGTATACTCATTCTGAGGAGTGCTCAGAATTGTGAATTTTCTGTTTGTAACAACAAAGGTGTTGTTATGTTAGTAATTTAATAAAGGCGATTCGTGCAAAGGGACTAAATTAACAAGTATTCCAAATGAGAAGTCATTTAAATAGAAACACCCAACTGTATTCTTGTGTAAACTAAAATTGCCTAAAATAGTTTTAAATGAGAAGCAACAAAAACCAGCTTCTTGCAGTACGGTGCTATCCAGAGGCCCTGACTTCCCAGTCTGGGCTGGTCTGTGTAAAATCACAAACTACAGCTTCCCCGTGAGTGCCACGTGAACCTTGTGGTCGATGCCATGTTCATGCGCACGGATGTTCATTTGCAGGGAGAGAGAGGCAGTGTCCCAGCTGCAGCTGAAGCCTGAGGAAATGCTTGTGTTCACAAGAAGGAAAGAGGCCCAGAGGGCCAAGGCCCAAGGGACTTGTGGTTCTTAGACCTTTGGCAGAAGGCCGAGAGACTTGGGGGAGAGGTGTGTGTTGCTGCATGCTGGGGCTGCTGACACACGTGGACCATGTTTGCCCAGCTAACATCTGCCGACCATGCCACACTGACCCCGAAGATCTAGGCAAAAGTCAGAAGACAGGGAGGCTGTACGTGGCCAGCTGGATAGGTGGGAGGGGGCCTGTTTTCCAGAGGGTGGTTTCAGTCCCCGTTTGTAACAGAGCATGCCTTGTGTCCCCAGGAGCTTCCACCTGCAGCCAAAGACTGATGCATAGCCTCTTCTTTTCTCAGGGGGTGTAATGGTGCTGTGATGCAGTCCCTGCTTTGTTGGCTTCACCTGCTTGGTGTTTCTTTTCTCTGGTTCTTAGATGTAGCTTTACTAAAAGTTGTTTGTTTCTCTAATGACTGCTTCTTTGCCTGATAAATTCTATGAGAGCTGGTAAGGATGCATCGAGGCCAGTGGTTTGAAACCAGGATATAGGACAAAAGTTATAGAAAGAGTGGTGTTAAATGATCCACTGACAATAACATGCAAAGTGAGAAGTAGAAGGAAATTAGATTTTCTAGCACCCCAATGCTGAATCAGTTTGCTCACATGATTTTCTAAGTCTGAGCCTTAACTACTGTCAAGGTAAAGGTACTTTTTCTCCCTTTTGCTGTGTTTTCATTATATTTTCACAAAAGAGAGGTGTTAGAAAGGACCAAACTGACATCTTGTGTTGAATGCCAAAAAGCCTTGCTTCAAGCACTTTCCAAATACAATGTTTTCTATGAGGCTTCCCGTTATTCCTTAGGGAAAGCAAATTAAATTAAACCAACATCTTAAGCTGTATTTTCTTTTGTTTCTCTTTGTACTGCTCAATTATAAATAATTTAAAAAATCTGTTAAGACAAAGTACTCAAACATAAGTTGGACAAACACATAATTTGTAGTATCTGACTGTTGGATCTGTTTTTTCCCGAAAGATAAAAGGAAAAAAGTTTCTTAGGTTTCCAACAATATTTTTAGCAAATTAACCACACATTAAAGCACTCACATGTTTCCAACTCAGCAATGCATTTCCCCCACAGTTCCTGGCTGAAGGAGTCTCATTTGATTGTCTCATGAAGAGAATAAATTGTTTAAACTGCAGTAAAGACCACCAAGATGTAGGACATCCATTGTTTTCTACATCAGAATGCTTTGTCATAGTTGAGCAGCACCCATGTTTTTACGCATTCTCCTATCTCAATAAAACCCTGTTTTCAAGCTCTGAATGCACAGATATTGGCGTGTATCCCCACTCGCGGCAGCTTCAAGCCTGTAAAAGCCAACATCATATCAGGCTGGCTAAATTGTCCTCTGGGTAACGCACACACTCAGAAACATTTAAGTATGAAGCTTGTTCCATCAGAAGATCAGCTGGATGTATAGCATGCCGTGCCTTCTCCCTTACAGCATACACAGTCTAGAGGTTGGTGGTTTCATTAAACATGGATGCAGACAGCTAAAAAGAAACACAGAGTACTCAAAATATATTACCTTAAAAATCCACTACTTTCTAACACATACAAATAAGCAAGAACTATTTGGGGAATTTTCTAACAAATATTCTCCCGATTGTTTGAAGTGTTGGTTAGATAAGACCAAAACTTTCTTCAAAGATATATCTGTATCAACACTCAAAAAAGAAATCTGTGTGTGTGTATGTGTGTTTGTGGGCACGAGCACAAAGAATGCAAGAGAAGAAAAATGTATAATCCTGGGTGTTCTATATTATTCTGATAAATCACTATTTGAGGTGTTTGTTGTGATGAAACAAACAACCTATTCAAAAGTTATCATAGTTTTCTTCTAACCTATTAGAAGACCACATCTGATCCTCTTCCTAAAATTTTATGGGTCAATCCAAAGTTGTGATTCATGTCAATAGCAGTCATTGTATACCTACCACATTACTCTACAGGTAATTAAGAAGTAATTAAGTTTATTTGATTTTTTAAAATTTGATTTAAGTTTATCACTGTGTTGACAGAGAAAGCTGGAGATTGGTTCTAGTGAACCAGCAGCTCTTTCACATGAATGTGTCCTCCTCTGCCAAAACGTAAGAAAATTTCCTCTGATTTGACTGAAAGCATAGCCATACGTGAAGTAATTATGATTGCTGCTAGATAAAATTTATGTCACAAGCAAAATATTTTTTAAAATGTAATTTTTCAGCATTTCAAATTCAAGCTTCTGGACATGCTCCAGTAATCACATTCTTCATATACCTCCTTTATGAGGAAAGGCTGAGGGAGCTGGGTCTCTTTAGCTTAGGGAGGAGGAAACTGAGGGGTGACCTCATTAATATTTATAAATATGTGAAGGGTGTGTGTCAGGAGGATGGAGCCAGGCTCTTCTGAATATAATCTATGATAGGATGAGGGGCAATGGATGTAAGCTGGAATACAGGAGATTCCATAGAAATATCAGAAGGAACTTCTTCACAGTGAGGGTGATGGAATAGGCTGTCCAGGGGGGCTGTGGAGTCTCCTTCTCTGGAGATGTTTAAAACCCACCCAGATGTGTTCCTGTGCAACTTGGTCTAGATGATCCTGCTGTGGCAGGGGGATTAGACTCGATGATCTTTCTAGGTCCCTTCCAATACATAATGATTCTATGCTTCTATGATTCATGTTCAATAAACAAGATTCCTCCTGTTCATATTTTACTTAGTAATGCACTACAAATGATGAGGCTGAAGTTTTACTCACATACAGTAATTTAACATACTCATATATTCTAAATTGATAGTGTTACCCTGCCTTCACCCTTAGTCATGTGCGAAAACTAGCATACACATATTCCAAATCTGGGTGACACTGGGAATACCATGCATCACATTCTTAACCATTGTCACCGTTGCAAGATACCCGTAATAGCTAAGACTATGCAAGTCATAGAGGGCATGTCAGATATGAGTCAAGTAGTTATACTGTGTTCTTCCTACCCACAGCACAGGAGCAAACAGACGTTGAAGCAAGTAAATTTACACAGCTCAAAGAGAGTAAAATGTACTTCCCAGCTCAGGTGTCTTTGTTAATTATTTCCATTTGAGGACTGATATGTGCAGAACCTGTCCGATTCTCAGTGATTTTAATGTTGAGTATGTCAGGGAAACGGACATTTTAAAGAGATAAAAATTAATGGATGTTTAAATGTGTAATGAATTACGAGTCTGTTTGATAAAGAAAATAGAAAGCAGATGTGTGAGCTGCACAAAGTGAGATGTTGTAGAATTATACAATTATTAAGGTTGGAAGAGACCCCCATGATCCTCAAATCCAACCATCAACCCAACACCAGGATGTCCACTAAACCATGTTTCTAAGTGCCAGATCTAGGCTTTTTCTGAACATCTCTAGAGATGGTGAAGAAATTTTTCCTAATGCCTATTCTAAACCTCCCCTATGCAACTAGCAGCCATTTCCTCTTGTCTGAACACTCATTACTTGTGAAAAGACACTGACTTCCACTCTTTACAACCTCCTTTCTGGTAGTTGTAAAAAGCAAAAAGGTCTCCCCTCTACCTCCTTTTCTCTAGGCTAAAAAGCCCCGGTTCCCTCAAGTGTTCCTCATAGGAACTGCTCTCCAGGCAGTTTCATTGTTGTTTGGACATGCTAAAACGTCTCAATGCCCTTCTTGTATTAAGATGCCCAAAATGGAACACAATTACTTGAGGTGAGGCCTCACTAGTGGTGAGTATGGGGGAAAAATCATTCCTCGGTTTCTGCTGGTCACAGTATTTTTGATGCAGGCCACAGTGCCATCAACCTTCTTGGTCAGCTGGTCACACTGCTGGCTGTCAGTCAGCACCTCCAGGCCCTTTTCTGCTGAGCAATTCTCCAGCCACTCGTCCCCAACCCTGTGGTGTTGCATGGGGTTGTTGTGACAAAAGGGTAGGACCTGGCACTTGGTCTTATTAAACCTCGTACAACTGACCCGTTGATCCAGCCTGTCCAGGTCTATCTGCAAAGCTTTCCTACCCCCAAGTAGGTTAACACACCTGCTGTCCTTCAGATTAGAAGCCAGATTTAATTCTAGTTAGGCTTTTGCCTTTCTGATTTCTTCTGTGTGCCCTAGTTAGATCCCTGTGATCTTCTTGAATTGCCTGACCTCTCTTCCAAAGGTGATTTTCCTTCTTTCCTGAGGGCCAAGAGGAGCTCCCTGTTCAACCAGGCCAGTCTTCTTCCTTGACTGTTCATCTTGCAGCACATGGGAACAGCCTGCTCTTGTGCCTTTAAAAGCAGGTTTTTGAAGAATGCCCAGCCTTCCTGGACCCCTTCGTCACTCAGGAGTGTCTTCCAAGAGACTTCCTCAACCAGTGTCCTGAACAGGCCAAAATCTACCCCCTGGAGCAAACATTTTGGCAGTTTTGTTGACCACTCCTTACTTAACCAAGGATCAAGAACTTGATCATTTCATGATAACCAAGCCCAAGACAGCCCAAAACTACCACATCTCCTACCTGACCTTCTCTGTTTGTAATCAGCAGGTCTAGTGGGGCAACTCCCTTGGTAGGTTTACCTGTAAGCTGTGTCAGGAAATTATCTTCCACACATTGGATGAACTTTTTAGACTGCTTCTTCTCTGTTGTGCTGTATTTCCAGCAGATTTCAGTAGGCTGAAGTTCCCTATGAAAACTAAGGCTAGAGACTGCCAGAGTTCTTCCTGCTGCCTGCAGAATGCCTCATCCTCCTCTTCATTCTGCTCATATGGTCTGTAACTTACTCTCACCAGGATATCTGCCATGTTGGCTTTCCTTTTCATCCTTACCCATAAGCATTTGACCTTACCATTTGATTAACTGAATTCAGTACAATCAAATTATTCTCTGAGATAGAGAGCCACCCAACACCTCTCCTTTCTTGCCAATGGAAATTAACAGAATAATGTACGTGTGCTGAGAACCTGTCAGCACAAGTGCAGAGCGATTCAGTATCACAGTATCACAGTATTATCAAGGTTGGAAGAGACCTCACAGATCATCAAGTCCAACCTGTCACCACAGACCTCAAGGCTAGACCATGGCACAAAGTGCCACGTCCAAGTGCAAGAAAGGCAAGAAAGGCACTTTTCTCAATAATCTGTATTAACATGGTTACATTTTTCAGGATAAAATAATCAGAAGAGGCAAATATTCTCATGTTTTACATTGCAAATAGGCCTTCATAATTCTTCAATAGAAATAAAGTGCCCTGCTGACAAGCAGCTCCACAAATGAGTTTTTTGTACTTTTGTATGAACAGAATATTCAGTTAGATAATCTGATTACCATAGCAATTCCTATGCTCAGTACGACACACCTGCTACTAAAAGTAATATGATAGCTAAATGATGAGCAGAAAGCCACAATAACAGAGAACCAAGAGGAAATCAGGACAAGCAAATGAAATGATCTGAAGTGGAAAACCCCTGGAAAAACAAAACTCTGGGCATTCCATTTCTTTTGTGAAATGTTAGTAAACCTAATGAGAATTTATTAAACTGTCATTACGCATCTTGCACGAACAACGTGGCATATCCGAATACTTTGCAGAACATTTGTGATGCAGTGACACAAAAGGAAAATAAGCACCTACTATATCTGTGTTACAAAAAGCTGTACACCAGGATGACTATCAAAACACTTGTCATAGCAAGCACGAAACTTCACAGCACAAGGATGATGAAGGCTACTGGTAGAACACTGATTTTCACAGGTCTCTTTGGTAGCAAATCCTATTCTTTTACATTATTATTTTTCTCCTCCAAGTTAAATCAACAGCAATTTATAACTTGTGTGAGAGGACATGGCTGATAAACTTAATCATATTTTACCTGGTATCATGAGGACCTGGACCTGGTGCTTCTGTATGTATGGTCTTTTATGATTAATTATGGTGTTTTCTTACTTTATATTTAAAGCTGTTACCTACGTCTTTATCTGTGTACCTTTATGTAACAGTAGTTATGTATATCTGCCTACATTATTCTGTTTCCTGTTTTATAACTCTTTCATTAACAGCGTATTATTACATTCCATGAGCCATCAGAAATACATGTAGAACAGAAACCTGGCGGGTTAATGTGGATTAACTGAAGAGACGTAAAAAACAATGTATAGGTGAACTCTTTTTACTCTGTAGCCATTATTTTCACCTGGTTATAAACCAATGCATGTCCTAATTCCAGATTAAATTCCTGGGGAATTTATTAAACAGAAAAAAAATCAATTTTTTTAAAAAATCACAATGAAACAAATGGTACTACTTTAAAACTTGAATTAATCAATTCACTGAGATTATCTACTTTATAATCAGCTTTAAGAGAAAGTCCTTGGAAATAACAAAAAAAGCTTTCTGTTTCAGTTACATTTTTCAAGCCCCATCAAAATACTGTGTTCTACAGTAAACTTTTTAATTACTGTTCAGCTTTACATATTTTTCAGGACAATTGGTAATTATGTGCCAGATGGAGTTACCCTCTATTCCAGCTTTTGATATCGAAACAGTTGCTCATGGTTATCACAGTTGTACTCTCCAGTACCTTAACGCACATAAACATGAACTCTGTCAAATCCCCATGAAAAAGTGAAAGGGGGAATTAGGCAATCAGAGCATTGGACTTGGTGAATGCTGTTTACTCACACACTTGTTTTGTCAGGCAAATCTCAGCAGAAATGAATTCCAGAGAATAAATGTATTACCCTTACTGTAAGTACTTTTACACACATATTTGTTACTAGCTAGCTGGTCTGAGAGGGAATCAGTCATAGAATCATAGAATGATAGAATCATAAGATCATTAGGGATTGGAAGGGACCTTGAAAGATCATCTAGTCCAATCCCCCTGACACAGCAGGATCACCTAGACCAAGTCACACAGGAACACATCCAGTTGGGTCTTAAAAATCCCCAGTGAGGGAGACTCCACAACCCCCCTGGGCAGCCTGTTCCAGTGCTCCGTCACTCTCACTGTGAAGAAGTTCCTTCTCAGGTTGATGTGGAACCTCCTATGTTCCAGCTTACAACCATTGCCCCTCATCCTATCACTACATGACACCAAGAAAAGCCTGGCTCCATCCTCCTGACACCCACCCTTCACACATTTATAGACATTAATGAGATCACCCCTCAGTCTCCTCTTCTCCAAGCTAAAGAGACCCAGCTCCCTCAGCCTCTCCTCAGAAGGGAGGTGCTCCACCGCCTTCATCATCTTTGTTGCCCTATACTGGACCCTCTCCAGCAGCTCCACATCCCTCTTGAACTGAGGAGCCCAGAACTGGACACAGTACTCCAGGTGTGGTCTCAGCAGGGCAGAGTGGAGGGGGAGNAATCCAGGCCACGCTGCCTCAGTTTGTCTGCAAGGATGCTGTGAGAGACCGTGTCAAACGCCTTACTTAAGTCAAGATAGATGACATCCACTGCTCTGCCATCATCCATCCACCTGGTTACGCCCTCATAAAAGGCTATCAGGTTGGTCAAGCATGACTTCCCTTTTGTAAAGCCATGATGGCTGTCTCTAATGACCCTCCTGTCCTTGATGTGTCTGGAGACAGCCTCTAGTACAAATTGTTCCATCACCTTTCCTGGGATGAAGGTGAGGCTGACTGGTCTGTAGTTACCTGGGTCTTCCTTCTTTCCCCTTTTAAAGATTGGGGTAACATTTGCTATCCTCCAGTCCTTGGCTTTTCTAGTTGCATCCCTACATTCTCTCACCAGAGCCTTATAATCACCCCAAGTGGCCATCCCCTCCTTCTATCACCTATAGGCTTGCTTCTTCCTCTTCAGTTTGCCTAGTAGTTCCCTGGTTAACCACGTGGGTCTTTTGGCTTCCTTCCTTGACTTATTCCTTGTTGGGATACTCATTTCTTGTGCTGCAAGAAAGCAGTCCTTGAATGTTAGCCAGCTGTCCTGAGCTCCCTTGCCTGCCAGTACCCTTTCCCATGGGATTTCCCCTAGCAGTTGCTTGAAATGGCCAAAGTTGGCCCTCCTACAGTCCACGGTTGTGGTTCTGCTACATATTCTGTCCCTACCACATGAGACCCTGAACTCCACCACCTCATGGTCACTGCACTCAAACCTTTCTTAAACTTTTTGTACTTGTAACTGTGCCCCTAAGCTCCACAGGAATACAGCCATCTGGTACTTCACTGTTAAGTGCAGATGCCATAGGACTGAGACAGGACAAAGGACAGAACTGTTAGGTAATGCTTGGGTTACTGAGGTTCATGCCAGGCACGTTACGAGTAGAATCACTCGAGTTACACAAGTGTTGCACTTTGAAAGTTACTAGAATTTTCAAATGTGCAGCAGTTGTGCTTTAATGAAGAATAAAACCAGGTACTAAACCGTGACAACATGGAAATCACGTGAAAAACTGGAATTCAATTTCTAAAGATCCTAACTGCCTGTGCCTGTTGGCTGAGCTGGAGAGGCGGCTGGCCTACAGGACTGAGAAGAAAACACAATGTCTTCCTCTGCCTTCCTGCCCTAAAAAATTCAACATCGGTGTTCAAGAGACTATTCGAAGTATTGCACTATTAATGTTTTCCTAAAGACTACCTTTGCTGCAAAGACCAGCTAAGTTTCCTAACTTTCACAAGACCAAGGCTTCCCTGATGTCAACCTTTGATTCAGTTTGCCCTTTACGATCAGTGGAGGTAGTCGAGCACACCCGGAACACACCACCGCCCTCCCACTCACTTTAAGCCGGGCTCCCCGTGGGTCTCGCTGCGCACTCCTCCGACAGCGGCCGTGGCTCGCTCCGGCGTCCCCTGGTTGCTGCGGCAACGCGACGCAAGGCCGGCTGCCGATTTACCGAGGCCGTTGCTGGGTCACGTAGCGGGGGGCGGAGCTCGAGAGCTCGTGCTCGGCAAGGGAGGGTAGGGATTGGGGGCCGGTGGTGTTGGTCCCAACTCGCCCTGGGTGTCTGGGGAGGAAACGGGGGTCTTGTAGACTGAGCAGCTACACGACTCAGCAGAATCAGTCTTGAATGTGAAATAACGTTTTTGTCTATTTTTTGTGGCACCAGACCATCCCGAAAACACTGGTAAAGAGCCAGACTCCATCTAGGTTGCTTTAAAAAGTGGGACTTTTTTTGCAAGTGTCATAATTTGCATGGAAATTAATTCCTCAGAAATTCTACAATGATAAGTGATCTCTACAGGAAAATGCCACTGGTTCACGCATTCCCGTGGCAGGTGCTCTCTGCAGCCCACAGCACTTCTGTTCAACCCCATTCTGCACAACAAACCTCAGTTGTCAGTATCTGGAAACCTTAAAATGCTCAACAGGGATCATCTTCTCAGAGTCCTGCCTTGTATTCTCCTGAGCAGAGGTGATCTCCTTCAAACAAGTTTTAATATCTGTTTCACACTGAGATTTTTAGCGTGACAGGTATACAGCTGAGGCAGACAGGATGTAAACCTGACAAATGGGCATTTACAACATCCCACTGTTTGATCATGTCCCCTGGCAGCTTTATCAAGTTCTCTAAATTATGATAATTCTCAAGCTTGAGGTACATGAAGGAAAATGGCAGAAGGCCCATGGAGAAGTAAAATCCAATCAGTGATCTGGTCTGTAAGGGTTGCATTGCTGAACACCACTGAGTAAAGGAGGAAATTGACAGTAAACTGGGCCTTCTCACTTCACAGTATTAATTAGCCAGTTGACTCAGCTTTATGCTATTTATGGCAAAAAGCTGTTTATCAAATGATTAGCACTTGAATTATAAGCAAATAGCATTTAACCTTCACCTTACTTTGGGGTTTTAAGCACAGTATGTACTGTATAGAATTTGTCAGGATGACACCGAGGTCCCACTTTTTAAAGCAACTTAGATGGAAAGTGACTCTTTACCAGTGTTTTCAGGATGGTCTCATGCCACAAAAGATAGACAAAAACATTACTTCGCATTCAGGACTGATTCTATCTGTCATAGGTTAAGGCTGGGCCAGACACTAGATGAATGACAGATGCTTTTGATTAAAACCTCTCCCCAAAGAGGAAGAGAAAGATAATAAGGGACTGGAAAGGGAAACTGAAACTGCTTTCATGAAAATAATGTTAATATGAAATTTATACAAGTAGAATCATAGAATCATCAAGTATGTACAGAACTAATAACTAACCAAACTCCAGGATGGCTGTTATGTCATCATTGCCACTGATGCAGATGCTGGGGAAGTCACAGACCAGATTCAGCAGCAGATAGGAAACAGATGCAGTAGCTTGATTCCAAAACCAGATTCAGGAATGCACAGATTTGGATTGAAGGCGGAATAGGCAGTCCTCCTTGGATGCCAGCCACTGAAGAAAAGAGGCTGACCTTTGTGGTCCCTCAGCTTTATACCCAACATTACATCTATAGGATGGCATATATTGCTGGTCAGTGTTGATCATCTGTTCGGTCCACTCCTCTCTGCTCATGCAGCCTCTCACTTGCTGCAACCCTGAAATGAAATGCTAGATTTAGCAGTGGCCTTGGTTCTCATAGGAGACAAAATAAGACAGAGCCTTTCAGTGTCCTAATCCTCGGTAGGAACTGCGAACTTAAGGCACTGACACTTGTTGAAGCAGACACTGTCTGCAAAAATTATGCCATTAACTTCAGAAAGCGCAGTTAGTTAGAAGAGACTTTGCTGAAAAGTAAAATCACTGAGCAGAATTAGTTCTGTTCTTACTCAAACCCAAGCACTCAAGACCACCAAGTTATTGAGATATACAAAACTGTGATGACTAAGATATGGACAGAAATTGCTGAAGAATAATGCAGCATTACAGAATCAAAATACAGGAAGTACCAAGATTAAAGTTACCCGTTGCTTCATAGATCTAGCACAAAAGTTATAAAAGGAAATAAATGTATGCTTGCATTACATAAACACATTCACCTATATGTCTTCAGAATATATGAAAACATTTCTCTCATTGTAAGTTTTTAGGTGGAACCCATGTTAGTTGTTAAACAGATAAGACTATTTCCATGAGCTGTCCCAGATATCGGTGCCAATATGTGGAACGGAATGGCAAGAGAAGTATACATAGTACAAGATTATTAGGAAAAACCCCAAACCCTTACCTTTTAGTTTTCTTTGAAAAAAGAGGTGCCTTTGGCAACAAAATATTCAGAATTAGTGACAATATTCGAGATAAATTGCTGTTTTACATTTTCTGTGTGTGTATGTGCTTATACGTGGCTTACTGCAGATGACAACTACTTGATGTTGCATAGTACCAAGTTACCTTTAATTTCTTCTGGTTCACAACTTTTTTGTACCCCATCATCAACCCTTGCTGACTAGATAAAATAAAAAAAATCCAAACAGCTCCACAAAAATTACTTTATCAGAGAAACAGAACAGCAGAAGTAAATTGCTTTTCATTGTATATCTCATTTAAGCCAAACTGAATCACATACCAGACAAGATACTCCCTAGAAAAACTTTACTCTATGAAGTAACTTCCATATGTATGTGCAAATGTGGAGAATTTCTGTGGAGAAGAAAATAATTTGCACATTTTAAAACTTTTTCCTGATTACTTAATAATAATGATGATGGCCATGATATTTTCCAAACATGGCACCCTGAAGCAACAGGAAGTGTGATAGTTTAGCCACGAGAAAATATAAGAAATAATTACAGAATTTTTTTTTTGTAGGATGTCAGTGTGTCTGAAAATTTCCCCAAGGGTCTGAGAAAAACATCAATAAAAATATTTGTATCTGAGTAAGATGGTCCTGATATAATGACACATATTTGCACATATTTTTGTAACCATCATTCCAGCTACTAAGCCTTCTGCTTCTGTTGCCCTGTTTTCCTTCCTGCAAAAACCTCTGGGTGGGATCCTATCTAAAGGTCAACTTGGAAGCATCAGAGGAACAATAAACAAACCAAGACTATGAAAAATGTCTTAGGAAGCAGGTGACAGAGTGAGGGTGAGAGGTCATCAATGGCTTTGACTTCTTTATTTATATTGTTCATTATAACTCATTTGCTCACGAAGACAAAATAAATGAGGGAAGTTAATTTCATTATGCATGATTTTTACTTTCTAACTTGCTTCTCTGAAAGTATAGAAATACATGGTTTTTCCCATTACCAGTGTTTCTTCTCTCTTATATCCTAAGCAGTAATGTTAGGCTCAGTGAAGACTTTCTTATAACAAGGTTTAAGAACCTGAGTATTCAGCCCATAAAAGTGATCTATGTTCTATATTATTCAGTTGTTCTGAAGGCACTAGTTAGAAGAAAAATATATTTTTTAACATTACCTTGGTAAGGTGTCACCCTTTTGCTCTGTTCTACAGTTTAACATGTTAGCTCCAACAAAGCATCTGAAGGGACGTCAGTAATTGAGTTACCCTCTGGGCTGAGGAACTTTCTTCACCTGAGAAAAGTTACAACGAGGCTGAAAGAAGCATGTGCCATGTTTTCATTACCATTTCTAATGGACAACCAGAAGACAGAAAAGATTATGTTGCAGCTGAAAACACACTTCAAACATGTACAACCAGATTTCCCCTTGAAGCTGGAAGTCTTCCCAGAGACATGGATATAGCTGCAGCTGAAGCAACAATAATTTTTCATGCAGTGAAATACTGCCCCACATTCCAAGGCTGGACGAATTCAAGCAAATTACACAGCATTAATGACATTTCACTATGTGGCCACCAGAAAAACTAGTGATTGTTTTCCCCAAAACTCTATTACTTCATAATTGTGATCCTATATTACCTCTGATAATACTTCTCAGTAACAGAACTTGGTAGAAGAAATATCAGATTCTCTAAATTAGTATCATTAGCAAGAGGAATTCTGAGACTGAATTTCAAAACTCCAAAATACAATCAGAGGGTGGAAAGGATCATCATATTTGGATAGAAAAAGAACAAACCCTATATTTAGAAGAAGCAACACAGGAGTTTGCAGATGAAGATCATGAGATAACAAAATTCCCAGAAAAACAAGTTTGCATGAAGAAGGATTTTCAATTAATGCATTTAATTTCTTGCTTTTGGCAAGAAGAGGTAAAATCATTAGTTGTGACAGCCATCTATATGTACTTTTTCCTGTGAATGATTGTGTAGTGCTTTAGCCTTTAGTCACGCTCCGTCATGAAGGAGACAATTTATACTATCCTGGATACTACTACTCATTTATGCTACCTCTTCAGGGCTGCTGTTGTAGGACATGGTAACCACATTTATTGGCCTGCTTTCCCAGAAGGCAGCCTGAGAGTCATTACTCCTCACACACCAGAGCTCTTTGCTGTGAGTTTCCTTCCATGACTGCCAAGAACATCAGATGAATTGGATTTGCAGAAATCCAAACTCCTCGCTTCCAGCTCAGGGCAGCCCAGTGCTCCCCCATACAGACTATACATTTCTTCCAGTCCCCTTGGAGTGGCTGACTCATTGCAGCCTCACGCAGTCTGCCATTTCACTCTCACTCCTCATTACATCCCACATAGGCAGTCATTGTTGCCAAAATCTGTCCCAAGAGCTGGAATCATCCTTTCTTCACAGCAGCCTGTTCTACCCTGCTTATTATACTGCAGGATCATTGATGTCCCTAGCCTGCTAATACCTAATGCAACCTGAAAGAGCAGTACATCACCTGCAGAGCAGCCCGGCTACACACAGTACACTTCAGAATAAGGCAATTTTGTTGAGAATATATTTTCACCCTTTCAGTCAGTCATATTACTGGAGTCTGGACAGAAGGTGTCCCTTCTGTCACATATCTTTTGTATCTAGCATACTTCTTTCACTTCATCAGCATCCTTCACATGGAGAAAACAATGAATTAGGAAGGTCTCCAGTAAAGCAGAAAATGTTTAACAACTATAACAACAGAAGCAGGTGGAGCTGTATGAAGTGGAGTTAAATATAAACCAAACAGATTTAAAACAACGAGGAACAAACTACCAGATGACAGACTGTTGACTGATGCATGAAATTCTTCATTCTCTCAAATCTCCAAATCAGCTCCACCTGACTTTAGGAATAATGAGCTTTAAGCTAGCTGCAATATTAGATGGATTAAGTACTATGGCCTGTGTCAAACAGAAGGTCAGCCTAACAAACTGTTGATCTCTTCTGGCACTAAAATCTATCACTTAAGTAACTCTTCCTAAGTGGTCTGACAGGGACTAAACCTTTGTGTCTTAATGCCCTATAATTTCTGTTTGCTGTTACATGTTGAAGATTTTCCTTTTTTTAACTGCCAGGCTCTTACTTTCAATTTCTTCATAATATCACCCTCAAAATGCTGTCTTCTAGGTAGAATAGACAAAAGTGATTCCCTGTCCTTTGCTTTTTTCAATCCTTTTACTGCCCTGGAAATTAAATAAGCCAGGAACAATGGGCAGCAGAAAGAAATTATTTCCAGTTCTTCCTTAAAAACCCCTCTTAAGCAAGATCCAGCACTTAACTACAGTGAAAATAGACAAGAAGTGCTCTTAGGCTAATTTTTATCCCATACTTCTAAGCCACGATGTCACTAAAAAACCAGCTGCATATTATAAATGTGACATGGGATCTAAAATCTCTCTGTGCTCAGCCAAGCAGTAAAGAAGGTCAGAGATTATCACAGTATCACAGTATTACCAAGGTCGGAAGAGACCTCATAGATCATCAAGTCCAACCTGTCACCACAGAGCTCAAGGCTAGACCATGGCACCAAGTGCCACGTCCAATCCTGCCTTGAACAGCTCCAGAGTTGGCGACTCCACCACCTCCCCGGGCAGGCCATTCCAGTGGCCAATTACTCTCTCGGTGAAGAACTTTCTCCTCGCCTCAAGCCTCAATTTCCCCTGGCGCAGCTTGAGGCTGTGTCCTCTTGTTCTGGTGCTGGCTGCCTGAGAGAAGA
>VXBP01003842.1:0-36662 GCA_013400115.1 Rhinopomastus cyanomelas
GTAACCAGCGCCTGGAGTGCAGCACATCCGAAAATACTCCATCCAACTGATCACTTTTTAAAGTATTTTGGGACAAAACCTATTCCCATCCCTGTTTTTAATGGAGGGGGAAGCACTTGGTTTTGATTAATGTTCTGTAGTTACCGTGGAAGACTTTTTTTCATCTCAATAAAACCCATTTTAAATAGATTTTGGCGCCACTTTTAGTAACTGCCTGCGCTGGTTTGCACACGCCGGGGCCCGGTCGGTTTGCGCGTGTGAGCGGGGCGGGGCAGCTTCCCGGTGCGATCACCTGGAGGTGATGGTGCAGTTCTGGTGCTTTGGGTGTGGTGTGGGCTGCAGGATTTGCCTCCGTGTGGGAGTTGGTGTCTCCACACAGCAGGGAACCCTGCGCTGTGCCCCGAGCTCCAGAGCACGGCCCTGCCTGTCTAACGTTTGTGTTTCATGATCCCTCCCTCTCAGCAGCAGCTCCTCATGGACCAGCTGTGACAGCGTGAGAATAACCACTGGCCCGAGACATGTGCCGAGCAGACGGCCTCGGTGTCTGCCCGCTGGTCCAAGGTCTGTTTTTTCACTGGCTGGTGAAGGTTGGTCACCTGGGTGTGAAGTGGTGCCAAGGGTTTGGTGAAGTGGCTGTGCTGAGGGTTACCTGCACCCGGGGCTTCACCTACACACCCGAGGGCTGGTCTTTAGCTTGAAGTCTTTGAGCTGCAGCACTTTTTCCTCCCTAAACATCTGCAACTCGAGCCAAACCGTGGTGTGGTAGCGTTTTCCCCATGGTGCAAGCAGAGTTGGGACTGCGGTGCGAAGGGGACGTCTGAGAACGTGTCAGCTTGGGCCCAGGAGACGCTGGTCTTGATTCTACTGCTGGCTCCTGGATGCAGGCGAGGGATGGTTTGTGTTCCCCCAGCAGCAGCACCTGCCTCCCGCTTCCAAACAGCATCTGGAGCAGAGCTCAGTGTGTCTGAGGGACCGCTGGAAGCCTGAACTGCTCCAGAGCAGCTCTCGTGCCCGTAAATATTTACTCTCTAGGTTTTTGGGGTCCTGAGTGAAGAGAGAAGAGTTGCTGGGAGCCTGCCCTGCCATGGACATCAGCAACACCCGTCTGCAGTCCTCTGAGCCGCCGGTGCTCTGCTCTTGTGCAGTCTGCAGTCCTCTTGATCTCTGTTATCTAGAACAGAAGCAGTTTCTATTTCTGTTGGGAGACTCCCTCGGTTCAGCCGGGGTCTGTAGCCCTGCTCCCGTCAGGAGCAGCCTTGGCTACTTGTTTGTGTTGAAGCACCACTTGTTGAAACTCTCACGGCTCTGAATAAACAGTTGAAGTGCAAGTTCTCCTGCAGGGAAGGGAGGGTGGCCAGCAGGAAGGGAGGGGGTGGTACATGCCTGGCATCAGCCGGAGGCCACTGGCGTGGATCTGGGTACAATAGCATCAGTCTTGACTTTATTTCAAACAGCTGTTCTGCGTCGCCGCAGGCACTAGCAGAAAGGCCTTGTCTGTCCTCCAGCTGGACTTGGGCCTGCGGGACCTCTGCTGCAGGTTGCTGCTTGTGTTGGTCATTGTGGGTCCTGGCAGATGCTTCCCAGAAAGGCTGCTGCTTCCTGAAGGCCACAGCGGCGAACCGAGAGTGTTTTGAACCCCGGAGCCACGAGGAGGTAGATGCTCAGTGATGCTCTCATGAGCATCAGCTCTGGGGCTGTCAGGTAGGTCTGAGGCACAGAGGGGGGCACGGTACCACTGTGGTGAAGGATGGGGCTGGCTCTGGAGTGTGGAGGTTGGCAGGCTGGTGGTGAGGAGCAGAGCCGGGCTTCGCTCCCCTAAGGGGATGTTACGGGGTTGAGCTGCCTCTGCTATGCAGTCCTGCCCCTTTGGGGTGGTTTTTGCTTCTCCCACACTCCCAGCAAGTCCCACAGGGCAGGATGTGGTACCTCCACCGTGTCCACAGTGTGGGTTTTTCTCCTTAACCACCCCGGTGAGCCTCCCTCTCTTGGGACAGGTGAACTCGCACCTTCGGCCGCAGGAACGTGTGTCCCACCCCAAACCCCCGGGTTCTGGTTGGCCGCCCCCCTGTACGGGCTGCAGTGCTGGTGGATGGAGCGTGCGGGGGTACGGAAGGGGATGAAGTTGGCGCTAACGCCCCGGAAACACAGCCCTGCGTTCCCCAAGCTCTGCCTGGGCCCTGATCCCAGTGCAGGCAGCCCCTGCTGTGACTCCTGCGCTTGGGAGATCTCCCTGCTCCCAGCATCGAGCTCCGGAGACTGGGCTACCTGCTCGATCCCAGTGCTGAGGGAGGCAGCAGCTGGGTTGGAGTCGCCCTCTCCACTAGCCTGTCCTGACTTTGCAGGGCCCGGAGCACCCGGATCGCCGGAGGAGGCTGTCAGGGTTCCCGCGCCGGGGCTGCGGCTGCGACAGCCCCGCGTCACTGGCCACGCAGACCTGACCCCGCGTCGCCCTGTGCGGGGGACGCGCAGCGCTCGTGGCTGTGGCCGTGAAAGCTCCCGCGCGCTTCTGCTGCGGGAGCAGCCGGAGCCGATTCAGCCCCGGGCCAGTGGCTTGAGTGGTCACTTGCCAGCAGCGCTCCTCCGCGTTGTCAATGTCCCCGTTACCCCGCGGAGCCGAGGACGAGCTGCCGGGCCGCGGGCTGAGTTCCCGACGGGGTGGGGGGTGTTTCTCGGCCTTTCCTTGCAACCTCGATGTTCAAACCCTAATGCCTTGTATTTACTCTGAAATGGCTTTCATCTGATTTCCCTCCCGGTGAACAATTTAGCTGTCACGGGCAATAAGGGTGAGGACCCGTCCCCGGCCGCCATCAGCTCACGTTACCGTCCTGCAATTACCCCGCGGTGGAACCGCTGCCGGGGCTTTGCCGGGGAATTATCAGGTTACTAATGAAGCCCGGGCGGGCAGACGCCGCGGTGGTGGGTGCCCCGGTCCCGCCCCGCGGGGGAGCTCAGGGGCGGGGGGGAGGCTCCGGGGCCGCGGCCGGTCCCGGCGCTGCGGGGCGGTGCTGCCCCGGGGCCGNTGAGGGCGGGGGGCAGCCCCTGGGTCCCCGCGTCCCGGCCGGCGCCGAGGCGGCCAAGGTGAGCGGGGCCGCGGGCGCTGCTGCTGCTGCCGTCGGGGCCGCGGGAGCCGGGGGGTCGGTAGCGGGGCTGGAGCCGGGGGCCGCTCGTAGCCTCCAGTGCCCGAGGAGGAGGAGGGTTTTTTTCCTCCGTATCCTGGCGTTTTCTGGGGCGTTTTGTGCTCAGCGGAGGGAGAAGGGGGGAAGAATTTCGATTTTTAATTACTACCATTAAAAAAATCAAATTTGCAATTCTTTGGGTGGCCTGATGGATTCCCTGATTGACAGCCGGAATTGACACTCTGGGTACCTCTTATCTCGGGCATTTACGGCAATTTCTAATTGCAGGTAGTTTGTGGGGGTTTTTTTCCAGCGCTTTGGCTCGCATGGGAACCGAGCGATTACTTCAAGAGGCCCGGGTTAAGTGCAGGCAGGGAGAGAGAATTCAATCCACATTCAAATTGCTTCATTAAAGAGACGCAGCTTTTGTTGCGAAGGATTTAAATGGCCACTAGAAAGTTCTTATTTATTGTTTTGAGGCGGTTTATATAGGGTGCCCCGCGCTCGCCCGGCGCATGGAGCCGCAGCCTCCCTCTCCCGCTCTCTCCCGCAAGGTGATGCCGCCGGAGCCGCTGCCCAAGGGGAGCAGCCGCTGCCTCGACCCGCACACCCGTGCCATGGTAAGCGGGGCTGGGGACTGGGGGGCCCGCCGGGATGCCCCGGGATAGGGTCTGTGGGGACCAGACGGGACCTACCGGGGTGGGGACTGCGGGGATCCATCGATACGGGGATGTCCGGGAGCCATCGGGCCGGGGACTGCGGGAAACCGCTCGGAGCTACCGGGACGGGAACCGGGGATGTTGGGAACCGTGGGGATCTGTTAGGACTCACTGGGCCGGGAGCTGCAGGGACCCGCCTTGCTGGAGGCTGCGGGAACGCGCTGGGCCGGAGATGTCGGGGGCTGCAGGGACTCGCCGGGACGTTCCGGGCCGGGAATTTCGGGGACCCGTTGGGCTGGGGATGCCAGAGGCTGCGGGAAACGTCGGGGCCACACGTAACGGCTCTGCCCACAGTCGCAGCCTGACGGGGAGCCGCTGCCCGGTGCCCTGGAGAAGGAGGACGCCCGCTCTGCTCCCAGCACCCCTTCCACCCCGTCCGTGTGCTCCCCACCATCCTCCTCTTCCTCCACGCCGTCGGCCGGCAAGAACGTCTGTTCCAGCTGCGGGCTGGAGATCCTCGACCGGTACCTGCTCAAGGTGAGCGGCGGGGGCGGGCGAGGGGTGGCCCTGGGTTGTCCCCGGTGGTCTCGGGTCTCAGCCCCCGTCTCTGCCGCAGGTGAACAACCTCATCTGGCACGTCCGCTGCCTCGAGTGCTCCGTGTGCCGCACGTCGCTGCGGCAGCAGCACAGCTGCTACATCAAGAACAAGGAGATCTTCTGTAAGATGGACTACTTCAGGTAGGGGTTGTGGGCTGCTGGGAGTTGGGAGCGGGGGGGACAGGGACGGCCCTGGGGGTGCTCAGCCTCCCCACCGGCTGCTGCGGGGAGATGGTCTGAAAATGCCGTCGGCTTCCCCGGAGCAGCCCCGGGGAGAGGAGTCCCCTCGGGTTACAGCGGAGAGATGGGTTTGGGGTGTAGCTGCACCATCCTCCTGGGGGGTCTGAATCCCCCGGCCCGAGTTCTGCGGTCGCCCCAAGCGCTGGGAATCCCCGGCTCGGCGGGGACCGTGGGGCTGGTTGAACGGCACCGGGCCGGTTTTACCGGGAGGGTAAAAAGGATCGGGGATTGCGGCACCGAACGGCTTTAGGAAAGCTCCGGCCACCCCAAATGCACCGTCCCAAGCGCCGAGCTATCTGAGATCGGGGGTCCCTTGCACAACCGAAGCAAATCCCCGGCAGCGCACGTCGCGGTAGCTGCGGCCGGGCTGGGATTCGCCGGGTACCGGTGCGGTCGGTCCGGACCCGCTTCCTAAGGGGAAGCGGGTTCTACGCAGGGGCTGAGACGGGCTTTCGCTTAGAAACCCTAACCCACGATTTTTTTGCCCCCAAAAGAGAGGTTACGAGGGGATGGTGAGTCGCCAGCTCCTCACTGGGGTTTAGCTAAATACCCGAGCCCTCCGCTCTGCCGTTGCCCTCCCCCGGGATGCGGCAGCGCTGTTTGTCCCGGGAGGAAGAGGAATCTCGGGCAGGAAACGGGAATGACCCCGGCAGGGACTCGCGGGGCTCGGCAGCATCTTCCCGCGCCGGGGCCGCCGCCGTCGATAACGGGGCCGCCGAAACATCCGAGATTCCTCCAGCGCTGGGTGGGGTTTCATTGGTTTCTATTTGACTGGTTTTATTTGTGGGGTGTGTTCGTTTTTAGGGAGGGAATCGCCCAAATCCCGATCCGCCGCAGCGCAGCCCCGGCCCCGCCGGCTGCGTTCGCGGCTCCCGGAGCCCGATCGGACCCCGAGGGTCGCGGAGCTCCGCTTTCTCTCTCGTTCTTCTTAGAATTATGAATTAATAATTCTTAAAAACGCGCTATTTTTTCAGTAGTTCGATCGAAATCTCCTTCGCCGGGGGCAGGAAGGGTTCAGGTTGATCCGCGGTGCCGTTCGGGCGGCTCCGGGGCACTTCCAAGCCTTTTCCTTCGTTCAGAACCGTTAACGTTCGGGGGTTTTTCTGGAAGGGTGGAATTTCCGAAGGCGGGATTCAAGTAGCGGCTGGATCCCGAAATCGCCTTCGAGCGGATCCAGCGAATCGCAGCGGTCAGAGCTCATCCCGCTGCTCCGGGAGCCCCCGAGCAGCCCCGTCGCTCCCCGGGTCCAGCCCAGGGCACCGGGCGATGCCGGAGGAAAACGAAAATCGCTGCTAGAACCGCGGGACCTCTCCGGTTGCTGAAGGGCTGGTTCGGGAGGTGGGAGGGCTCCCAGCTTGCGCTTTGCTCTGGCTTTTTGCACAAAAGGATGAAGGTTTGGGGGTGGGTTTGTTTTAATTATTTTTAATTTTCCATCGGGAAAATGCGGTTCGGCGGGAGCGGCATCGCCGGGAATCGACGGGCGCCGGGTCTTCCCGTTCCTCTGCGGCTCTCGATCGAGCCTCGGGGTGCGGTACCCGAGGGTTTGAGGGGCTTTCTCCCGTCGTTTCTGAGCGCAGCCGGGTTGAGCCGCGCCGTCGGGGCCGGTCCGCAGCCGGGACGAATCGGGATAGAGTCTCCCTGGTTCCCCAGCAAACGCGGCTCAGGGGCTGCTTTCTCAGCCGCAGTCTCCTCCTGCCCTTGGGAGCATCCCGACCTGCAGCCTGGTGAGCCCAGGGCGGCCGGGACTTGGCGAAGGAGGAAGCTGCCCCGTGATTTAGGAGCTGTTGATTATTTATCATTCGCTGCAGAGAATTTTGTGCGTTTTTAGAGACGTTTTTGTTCTAACAAGCAGAGCAGAAGCCCTGTCGTAGCGATGCAGGGCTGTGGAGCTGAGGCAGACGGGAAGGGGCGGTGGGATGTGCTGTGCACGGAGCTCACGGCGGCTTCGTTCGCTCTCACAGAATCAGGCTGTCGGTGGGCAGCTGGGGCTGGGGGCTGGCGGGGGGGGGGCNCGCCGTGGGCGCTGCCTCCTTAGTCGGTGTAGAGCGCGCTTAGGCCTGGTCTGTCCGACCTGCCCTCCGTGGTTCGTGTCAGGGGCTCTGTCGGTGCTGGCGCTGCCGCAGCCCCGCGGCCTCATGTGGGTTTTGCAGCAGAAGCTGCTGTTTCCTGTGTCCTGTCAAATAATTGCATCTGGCATCCAGGGCCCCGGCGCTGACAGGAGAGCCCAGCTCAAACTGGAGCTTACTGGGCAGAACACTGTGTTCCCGGGCGACCTGGGGGCTGCCGACGGCCAAGCTCCCACGGCTCCGGTTGCAGGGAGGCCCGGCATGATCCCAGCAGGGTTCCTGTAGTGACCTGCTGTGACCCCGTGGCTCTCTGCCTCGCTGGGCAACCCTTGGGGCTGGGAGTCTGGGGTTGCCAGCCCCAGTGCATGTCCCTGCAGCCCAGGATGGCAAAAGAGCCATGTGGAGGTCTGCTGGGTGGTTTGGGGTGATGTTTGGAAGCTGCAGCTGACTTGGACGGTTGTTGTGGGCTTCCTATGGAGTAGATCCAGCAGGGAACAGGGATGTGGGGAGCTGTGGGTGGTCTCTTGCCCTGTGCCCACCTGTGGGAACGGACAGCAGGGCTCAGGGAGCGGCAGCACCAGGGTGCCAGGCAGCCTGGACGCACCAGGACGCCCTCCTGCCTCTGCTCTTCCCACACCCAGACGTAGTGGCCACCCCGGGGGGTGGTGGGGTGAGTCTCTCTGGGATGAGTCTTTCCTGGGAACGTTGGTAGTTTCCATCTTGCAGCCCTGATGGTCATGGGGAGCCGTCAGCGTCCACTGCCCCGGCCACAAACCACACTTGCAGAGCCTGAGCTGATGGCTCCAGCAGATGTTGGCAACGCCCTGGCTTGTGCTGCAGGCTGGTGGCAGGAACCGTAGGGTGCCCCTTGCCCGGTGCAAGCAGCTGGGGCTCTCTGGGCTCTCACTGCCCCATGAGCTCAGGGATTCGAAGTCTGTCTGATTTTTGAGCTGTTGTTTCCAGTGGTGACGGATCAGGGCAGCCTGCTCTCCCCAGTCACCGGCAGTGCGGGTCCCTGGGGTGACAGGCTCTGCTGGGTGACAGCCTGGGCCGCTTTCTGCGGATCCCGGCTGCTGCAGTCGGTGCTGGCGGCAGGTGCTGGCCAGGAGCCGCAGGTGCAGCGTCGGCGGTTGCTGGTGCCGCAGCTTACGCAGACCCCGAGCCTGCTGAGCCCCAGCCCCTCGCCGGGCGCTGCCGGTGCTGTGGCTCTGAGGGGAACAGCGGCATCAGCAGGTGCCACAGCCCCTGGGCCCCCTCATCAGCCCCATCCTACTCCTTGGGAACCACCAGCAACCTGGGTGCCCCACCTGGGGTGTCTCTTGGTGTGTGACGGGGATCACAGGACGAGGGAGTGGAACAGAGGAGGTTCCACATCCGTGTGAGAAGGACCTTCTTCCCCATGAGGGTGCCAGAGCCCTGGCAGGGGCTGCCCAGGGGGGTTGTGGAGTCTCCTTCTCTGGAGACATTTCAAACCCACCTGGCCGTGTTCCTGTGTGACTGGATCTAGGGGATCCTGCTGGGGCAGGGGATTGGACTGGGTGATCGTTCGAGGTCCCTTCCAATCCCTAATGACTGGATCTGGGGGATCCTGCTGTGGTGGTGGGGCCTGGACTGGATGATCTTTGGAGGTCCCTTCCAGCCCTTTATGAGTCTGTGCTGGGGGTGAGCTCTGTGCTCCCTCCCTCCCCGCCGCGGGCAGCGGCTTGAGCCGGGGAGCGGCGATCCCCACGTGCCGTGAGCTCGGCGATGCTGCCCCTCGCTCGGTACGGCCGGGCGCGTCGCGGCTGTTTACATAGCACATTGTTGGGAGTAATTCGATTTACAGCAACGAGCTTTACTTCTAAATAAAAAATTAATGCAGCCCCTTTGTTTGTGCGTTTATATAAACGAGCTGGCACAGGGTCAGCTCGCAGCACTCCCATCTGAAGTGAATTAGTGGAGCCTCTTAGCTAAGTCTGTACAATTTCAGCACAGAAATGGCCTCTCCAAAGCAGCCCCCTCTGCTTTCCCTCTCTCTCTTTTTTTCTCTCTCTCTCTTTGTTTTTTTTGG
Organism: Rhinopomastus cyanomelas; assembly: GCA_013400115.1. Lineage (NCBI taxonomy): Eukaryota > Metazoa > Chordata > Aves > Bucerotiformes > Rhinopomastidae > Rhinopomastus > Rhinopomastus cyanomelas. Next base: position 8,729 of record VXBP01003842.1, read on the forward strand.
GTTTGTTTGGTCAGGCTGCAAAATTTCCACCTCTCTTTTCCTCCCAGTTAGGGATTTTGGGGATTGGACTGGATGATCTTCCGAGGTCCCTTCCAATCCCTAATGTTCCGCGATCCCAGCACACGACGGGCTCTCACTGCGTCGCGCCGGGCGCGGGTGGGCTCTGAGGGGCTGACCTGGGTCAGCTGAATCCAGGGGGCTTGTGGTGGTCAGGGGTGTCTCTGCTGTGTGGTGCCGCTGTCTCTTCCCCTGTTCTGTGCTGTGGGAGATGCTGGAGCTGCCTGGGCTGGGATGGAAGGGTTGGGAGGATGCAGAGCCTGATGCAGAGCGGAGCCCAGTGTGGTGGTGGGTGCTCAGGGTGGTGGAGCCCGCACCAGCTCTGTGGTGGCAGAGGAGATGCTCGCTGCTCCCCGCTGCTCTTGCTGCTGCTGCTGCCTGCTGCTCGTTGCATTTATTTTTGCAGGCAGCAGCAGCACCGAAACGTGGAGGGGCTGAACCTGACCCTCCCTGCAGACAGCATCCGGAGGGTTGCGGAGCTGCAGCTGAGCCCAGCCTCAGCCAGCAGCACGGGGGCTTGTGGAGGCTCCTGCAAACGCCCAGTGCGGGGGCTCTCGATCATCCTGTGACCTCCTGGTTGCACTGAGCTGCTTCCAGCGCAGCCTTGCAGCGAGGAGGCTCCTCGCAGGAGGGAGAAGCAGAGGCGAGCGCCCGTACGTGTGAGGAGCGAACACATGGTTTGATTTACGGCAGCGGCAGAGACCTGGCTCCGGCGCAGTTCCCACCCCGGACTCTCACGGGCTGTTGTCAGAATCAGAAAGGCCACGGGCTTGGGAGCTGAATCACGGCGCCGCGTCACCTCGGCCCGTCAGAGTCACACCCTGCGCCGCTGCCCGCGGGGTCACGGCACCGGTGGGATGGGTTTGCCGAGGCTCTTCGCGTGCTTGGCTCTTGCAGGGCTTGGGCTGGCCGTGGAGCGCGATGGCGGCAGCCGCAGCGTCGCCCTGCCGGCCCTCACCTGCCTCTTCTCACCCCGCAGCCGGTTCGGTACCAAGTGCGCCCGCTGCGGCCGGCAGATCTACGCCAGCGACTGGGTGCGGCGGGCGCGGGGCAACGCCTACCACCTGGCCTGCTTCGCCTGCTTCTCCTGCAAGCGGCAGCTGTCCACCGGCGAGGAGTTCGGGCTGGTGGAAGAGAAGGTGCTCTGCCGGATCCACTACGACACCATGATCGAGAACCTCAAGCGAGCGGCGGAGAACGGTAACGCAGACCCCGCTCTGCGCTCGTGGCCTGGCCCCGCGGTGGCCCGCAGGGCCGAGATTGCCTGGCCCCCATCGCGGGGCACTGGGATTGGTCCCGTTGTTGCCGTGAGGAGGTGCTGGGTGGCTCACGGCAGGGCTGTGTGGCCCCGTTGATGCCAGGGTGGAGCCCTCTTGACCCTCACAGCTCGAGAGCAGCTGGCTGGGGCTTGGAGGCTGTGAGTTGTGACTCGAGAAGGTGGGAAGACTGTTGAGCTGAGCAAACCTTCTCCACCCTCCCTGCCCCGTCCCAAGACGTGTTGTTCCCCGCTGCTGTCCCTGCGGTGGCACGTGGCAAGCAGCTGGCCAGCCTCGGCTTCCCCAGTGACTCAGAGGTCACCCAGTGCTGCAGTTCCCATCCCCACAAGCCCAAGGCCCTGGGGCAGCAGCCAGGGAGATGCTCAGAGAGCCATGTCCTTGGGGGTTAGGATGACGTGCACGGGGAGGCCAGGGGCTGTCCTGCGTGGGGAAGCACCCGAGATGTGACCACAGTGCAGGGGAGTGGGCAACCTCCCAGCACTGATGGTGCCCTGGGGTATGAGGGCCGGGGTGGGTCCGGACTCATCTCCTCCTCTTCATGCCCATGGGCAAGCATGGCTGCAGCAGCTGGGAGGCTCTTTGCTCCTGTCTCACCCTTCTGTCCCCAGTGGTCCCTCCCGGGGCCAGGGCTGCACTGGGCCATCAACCCCAGCCGGGAGCAGGGCTCCAGCCCCCTGTGCCCTGCACTAGCGCTTGGTGGGCACGGGGAGGCAAACGCCGGTTCCCAGCCCGTGCCGCATGTGGAAACCATTAACAACCTGACACGAACATAATCGGCGGTGCCGTCTGCAGTCCTCGAGCAAGAGGATGGAAGCAGGGTGCCCGCTCCAGCTGGGAGGCTCTGGGCTCGGGCCGTGGCTCGCGGCGGCGTGTTGGCCCATATGACCAGCTGCTGCGGGAGTCAGAGCGAGGTGGAGGGAAGCAGGGGTGGAGGGGGAGAACTCGTGGCCTGGAGGGGCAGCCTGGTGTGAGGACAGCGGGGGCTGGCGCTGGGGAGGTCCGGCAGAGCTGGAGGGCTGGGCTGCGGGGTGGCTGCTGCTCGTAAGGACCTGCTGGTGTGGGCTGAGCCCGCCGGCGTCAGGGGGTGCTGGGGCGAGCGTCCCGTGTGGGAAACCACGTCCCAGTGTCCCCGGGTTCTGAGGAGAGGATGGGATGGGATCGCTCTGGAGAGCTGCAGTTGCTGCAGGGTTGCAGGGCTGCGCTCCCCTCCTCCAGCAATTACCCAGCAATTTCTTGTGCACATGAGGTTTTACACACAAGAAAAATAAACAGATGTTGCTGGAGTCAGGGTCCCATTCATCATCCTAAAAGAACAAGTCAAACTATATGAGAAAGTCCTTCAACTCCAGCCAAGACAATCACAGCCCGGTCCAGCTTGCGGGGCGAGCGCTGGGCTGTGCAGGCGCATCCTGGGAGCGGGGCGAGCGCCAGCCCCCCGTCAGGCACCCTCCCCTCATCCATCACTTGCCCGTGTGTCACCCGCCCAGAGGGGCTGCCCCCGGGACACCCCACTGAGGAGCAGGGGACAGAGACAGCAGCGGGGGACGAGGAACCCCCATCCCTGGCCACGCAGGGTCCAGGGCTGCGTGGGCACGGCTGGGCTCACCCTGGTGCCGCGCTGGGGGAGTGGGTGGACAGTCTCCTCCCAGCACATCCTGCGGCTCAGCGCCTGGGCCCCACACTGTGGGGGGCCACCAGCACCCTGATGTCATGGACACGGTGCTGCTCCTGCAGGGGACCCAGGAGGAGGTTGGGGTGGATCCGGAGGATTTGGGGCCGAGGAAAGGAGTTGAGCAGCCATTGAAGTGCTCTGAGGGCAGGAACTGGCTGAGGGAGGCAGGGCAGGAGTGGGGCGTGGGGAGCGGTGTGGGGCAGCCGTGATGGGTGCTGGTGAGCCCAGCGCAGCAGGGTCCCCTCCTGAGCCTCTCGCTGGAGGATGTGGCCAAGCGGTGGCCCGAGCCAGGGCCGGTGGGACACCCACCACCCCGCTGCCACCTCCTCGCCCCTGTTCCCCCCACGTTTCTCCTTCTCGCTGTGTTCTCCTGAAGGCAGCGATAATCCCCTCGGGGCTGGTGGTGCCCCCTGCCCAGCGCCGCCGCCTCATCCCCTCGGGGTGCTGAGATGCCCTCGACGCCAGGCGGCCGCCGCAGCCATCGAGGGGCGGTAGAAGGCAGGGAGCTGAGCGGGGGGGGGGGGCCCGGGGCNCGTGGGGTGTCTCTCCTGCAGGCAACGGGATCACGCTGGAGGGGGCCGTGCCCTCGGAGCAGGACAGCCAGCCCAAGCCGGCCAAGCGAGCCCGCACGTCCTTCACCGCCGAGCAGCTGCAGGTAGTGGGGCTGGGCTGGGGAGCCGGGGGGCTGCGGCTCCCCGGCCTCGTCCTGACCCCGTGTCTCTCTCTCTGCCCCGTCCCGCTGCAGGTCATGCAGGCACAGTTCGCTCAGGACAACAACCCCGACGCCCAGACGCTGCAGAAGCTGGCGGACATGACGGGGCTGAGTCGGAGAGTCATTCAGGTGAGGGAGGGCTGGGGAAGGTAGAGGGGCTGCCCCGAAGGGCTCTTGCGGGGTTCACGTCCCCGCAGCCCCTCGCAGCACCCGGCAGCTCTGTGCTGCCTCACCCTGGGTCAGCCTCGCCGGCCCCCGCGGTGCTGCCGGCACCATCCTTCCCTCTCCCTCGGGGGTCTCCTCTTTGCTTCTCCCTCGTACGATGCCTTTTGAAAACATCCCGTGCGGCCCCAGTCGGTCCCAATAAGCTGCTGGGGCGGGGGGGGATGCTGCTGGTCCCAGAGCTCTGCCCTTACAGAAGCGGCTCTTCCCAGCGGCTGGTAGTCGCCCCCACCGCGGGCAGTCGAAGCTGGCTGCTGTGGGAACAATCTGGGGTGAGAAGCTGAAAGAAAGGGGGCGATGCGGTGGCAGGGATGGAGATCCCTCCCGGAGCTGCAGACGAACCCGCTGTTCGCTGGCTCTTTGTCCTGCGAGGGCGCTTGGAGCAGGAAACGATCTGTCGAAGGGTTGTGGCTGCTTCCTTCTCCGTGGTCCGCTCAGCCTTGGAGGGCGGCTCTGCACCCAGCCTCCGACAGGGACTTTTCACTCCCGGTTATCCTTCAAAACCTAAACCACAGGAAAGGCACCAGTGCAACCCCCCAGCTGGGAGCCTGTGCTGGCTCTGGGCTGTGATCAGTCCTCTGCCTAGGAGCAGCGAGCGGTGGGCAGAGGGCTTGGACCCTCTGGCCATGAACCTCTTCCCGGTGGGGGTGACAGGGCCCTGGCAGGGGCTGCCCAGGGGCGTTGTGGGGTCTCCTTCTGTGGAGACATTTCAAACCCTCCTGGGCATGTTCCTGAGCAACTGGTCCTGCTGTGCTGGATGATCTGTTGAGGTCCCTTCCAGTCCCTAATGACTGGATCCAGGGGATCCTGCTGTGTTGGGGGGATTGGGCTGGATGATCTGTTGAGGTCCCTTCCAATCCCTAGTGCTCTGTGATTCTGTGATGTGGGTGAGGGCTGCATCCCTCTACCCCTCCCCTCGCTCTCAGCTTTAACGTTCTGCCAATGCGGGTTGTCCTTGTGATAACCACAAGTGATAAGAACAGTGTCAGCTTAGCTGTCCCTAATCACAGAATCATTCAGGTTGGAGAAGACCCCTGGGATCATCGAGTCCAACCAAAACAAGGGACTTCTAAAGACCATCCAGTCCAATCCCCCCTACTCTACAAGGTCACCCCTAGACCAGATCCCCCAGCACCACATCTGAGTGACTTTTAAACTCATCCAGGGATGGGGACTCAACCACCACCCTGGGCAGCCCATCCCAGGGCCTGACCACTCTCTCCAGGAAGAATTTCTTCCTCATGTCCAGTCTAACCCTCCCCTGGTGGAGCTGGAAGCCCTTCCCTCTGCTTCTGTCACTAATGACCTGTGAGAAGAGNTGGGTGAGGGCTGCATCCCTCTACCCCTCCCCTCGCTCTCAGCTTTAACGTTCTGCCAATGCGGGTTGTCCTTGTGATAACCACAAGTGATAAGAACAGTGTCAGCTTAGCTGTCCCTAATCACAGAATCATTCAGGTTGGAGAAGACCCCTGGGATCATCGAGTCCAACCAAAACAAGGGACTTCTAAAGACCATCCAGTCCAATCCCCCCTACTCTACAAGGTCACCCCTAGACCAGATCCCCCAGCACCACATCTGAGTGACTTTTAAACTCATCCAGGGATGGGGACTCAACCACCACCCTGGGCAGCCCATCCCAGGGCCTGACCACTCTCTCCAGGAAGAATTTCTTCCTCATGTCCAGTCTAACCCTCCCCTGGTGGAGCTGGAAGCCCTTCCCTCTGCTTCTGTCACTAATGACCTGTGAGAAGAGCCCAGCACCAGCATCTCCACAGTGTCCTTTCAGAGAGCTGTGGAGAGCAATGAGGTCTCCCCTCAGCCTCCTCTTCCTCAGACTAAACAGCCCTAACTCTCTCCATCTCTCCTCATCAGATTTCTTCTCCACACCCTTCCCCAGCTCAAGCCACCACTTCTCCCAGTTGAAGCCTTTGCTGGTTTTTCTCCACCCTGCTGGTGCTCACTGTTTCCCTGCTGATCCCAGCCCTGGTTTCCAGCTCAGCCTGGCTGGAGGTTAAAATCCAAGTAAGACTTTGCGAGGTTGCCCCGTCGCCCAGCGGAAGGCAGGGATGGACTTTCATGCCTGTGGAGACGGATGGACCCAGCTGAAGCTCAGCCAGAGGGATGAGCAGCTGTGGGGCCTCCGGCGATGCTGGGTTTGCCGCTCTCGTTGCAGGTCTGGTTTCAAAACTGCAGAGCCCGCCACAAAAAACACACCCCGCAGCACACGGTGCCGCCCTCGGGGGCTCCCCCGTCCCGCATCCCCTCTTCGCTCTCCGACGACATCCACTACTCGCCCTTCAGCAGCCCGGAGCGGGCCCGCATGGTGACGCTGCACGGATACATAGAGAGTGAGTGTGGGGCTACTGGGGGGTGCTGGCAGGCTTGCCCCTGGGCCGCCAGTCTGCTGAACTTCGGGCTGTTGGGGGGACCCCCAAACGAGAGGTGGAGAGCAGGGGCTGCTCCAGCTTCTTTCCCTCCCATCCTCACCCCAGTGCTGGTGCCTGTGAGACCCCCACAGCCACCCAGTGCTGGTGCTGGTGAGACCCCCACAGCCACCCAGTGCTGGTGCTTGAGACCCCCACAGCCACCCAGTGCTGGTGCCTGTGAGACCCCCACAGTCGCCTAGTGCTGGTGCTGGTGAGACCCCCATGGCCACCCAGTGCTGGTGCTTGAGACCCACACGGCCACCCAGTGCTGGTGCCAGTGAGACCCCCACAGCCACCCAGTGCTGGTGCCGGTGAGACCCCCACAACCACCCAGTGCTGGTGAGACCCCCACAACCGCCCAGTGCTGCGGCCCCTGACTCACTGGGCACCCCTTGCTCCTCCCCGCGGGCCCCAAGCTGCTCCCCCCGGCAGCCCCACGCGCGTCGCTCGTGGCAGCAGAGGCTGAAGCCTCTTCTCGCCCGCAGGCCAGGTGCAGTGTGGACAAGTGCACTGCAGACTCCCCTACACCGCTCCGCCCGTGCACCTCAAGGCAGACATGGAAGGGCCGCTGTCCAACAGGGGTGAGAAGGTAACTGCGGTCCCTGCTCCCAGCTCTGGGGTGTCGGCATCTCTGCTCCTCCGTGACCTCCGGCCACCTGGTCCTGGTGGCCCTGTTGGCACCACCTTGTCATTGCTGGGATGCTGCGGTGCCTGTGTTCGCTGGAGGCTTCAGTCATCCTCCTTCCCCATGGGACCTGTTGACCTCTGGAGTCATGTCCCGAGAGAGGAGGTTGCTTGCCCAACATAGACCAGTTTTCAGACCCAGGGACAGACCATTTCAACCCTGTGTTTGGCTGGATAGGTTGGACTGGATGATCCTTGAGGTGTCTACGAATGAGGAGCTTCTTCCCATGAGGGTGTCAAAGCCCTGGAAGGGGCTGCCCAGGGGGAGGTTGTGGAGTCTCCTACTCTGGAGATGTTCAAACCCACTTGGACAGGTTCCTGTGCAACTGGATCTAGGGGATCCTGCTGTGGCAGGAGGTTGGAATGGATGGTCTTTGGAGGTCCCTTCCCATCCCTAATGACTGGATCTAGGGGATCCTGCTCTGGTGGGGGCATTGGCCTGGACGATCTGTGGAGGTCCCTTCCCATCCCTAATGTTTATGTGGCTCTGGCTTGAGGAAACACTGAGCCTGTGGCTGCTCCTCCTGGTTGTAGTCTCTGCTGCTGGAAGTTCTCAGCATCTCATTTTTAGTCAGCGGTCGATTGTTGGTCTCGTTTCCATAACCACAGGCTGGGGCAGGGCAGAGCCACTTTTTCGGGCTGGATGGCTGCTGGGAAACGCTCTCAGGTCCAGGTGCTGTCATGCAGGGGAGCCTCTCTGCAGCCAGGAGCTCCTGTGGTCCCAGCCCAGCCCCTGGTCCCACCCTGCCTGGGTGGCAGCTGCTGCAGGACTGGGTGCTCATGGGGCTCCCAGCCAGCTCCTTGCCCGAGCAGTCCCTCACACGTTGGATCCATGAAGCCTGGGTCAGCCCCTTGTCCCAGAGCCAACGTTTCGTGAGGGTGGTGATAGCTGGGGTCCTGGGGAGCCACAGCCAAGGCTGTCTCCCTCTGCAGAGGGTGCCCAGTACGGCGGCTGTGGGAGAACTGGGCTGCGACCAGCTCACCAGTTCCTTCCTCTGAGGGACACTGGGTTCGCAGAGCGGCCTGAGGGCAGCTGGTGCTGGTGAGCAGCTGGGGTGGCAGAGGAAGGGCTGTTGGTCAAGGTCCTTGTCTTCCTTGGTGGCTGCTGCGCCAGAGGGAGTCGACTGAACGCTGGTTCCTGTGGGTTGCCCAGAATGAGTTGGCTCGGAAGGGGCCTGTAAAGGCCACGGGCCATTAGGGATTGGAAGGCACCTCGCAAGAGCATCCCTGCTCCAGCGAGCAGGGGCATCTCCCACGAGGTCCGACCCAGCTGCTGCGGCTCCACAGTGAGGTTGTGCCGGGAGGAGACCCCCTCTCTCAGACCCTGCTGCCACCATCCTGTTGCCCAGTCGGCTCCAGGGCAAGCAGTGGTCCCAGAGAGGGGCTTGCAGCTGTCGCGGCGGGGCGCGCGCTGGCTCTGCTCCTCCCCGCGGTGGGCTCTGTCGGCCTCTGCGAGCGGCTAACACCCAGCCCCTGTTCTCTCTGCCCCCATGCAGGTCATCCTCTTTCAGTACTGACTGCCTGAGCCCTTCGCCACCTGCCCACGGCGCCACCAGCACTGCTGCCCCTCAGCCGCCGAGACGCCGCGAGCGAGGCGCCGGCTTCCGGCCGCACGGCAGACGCTCCGATGCAGCCTCCTCGGCCGCCGCCGCCGCCCCGTCTCCAGCGCTGCCGTGTGTGTGTGTGTCCAGTGCCCGCTTCCGTCTCTCACTTGTGTCTTGTGGACGTGTAGAGTGGCCGCGAGTCTCCCCGAGGCGCAGCCCAGACTCAGTGAACACGAGCGACCCGGAGCACGCGAAGCCTCCGGTGGCCGTGGGGGTCACCGGGTGGCCACCCCTGGACCTGAAGGAAGGAGGAACTGGCACGGTTTGGCCCGACTCTCCTCTTGCACCAGTGAGGCACCGTCGGTGCCCGGACGCCCCTCCTGGTTCCCACTCGGCGTGTGAGAGAGTGGCTCCGCGGGCACAGACCCTCCCGAGCCGAGCTCGCGGGTAGCCCAGCCTCCGCTGAGTGGCAAACGCGATGCCGGCGGCCAACAGGCCGTTTTTCTTCCTTCCTCAAAGCACTTGGGGATCGCTTGCCCTTGGGGATCGCTTGCCCTTGGCTCGCTCCGAGGTAAGTAAGTCTCCGCGTTTCCCCCCTCGTTTTATAGGAGGGGAGACCGAGATGTCCTCGAGCCCGAGGGGAGCCGCGGGGATCGCTGGCCGAGCCAGGCTCGGGACCCTGAGGTGTTCGATCGCTGACTTTGCTCCTCGGACTATGAGCTTCGCCCTCCCCTCCCGCAGCGGCCGCCAAGCCCTCGTGTCCAGGGTTGTTTTGACTCTCTCTCCGCATGAGTGGTGGTTCCGGAATGTACCTGCACAGAACCAGCTAGAGGCTGGGGAGATCCTCTGCAGAAAGTGGCCGTGAAGGGGTAGGACTGCTCTGGCCCTGCTGTGGGGCCCGGTGGAAGCAGCTGGAGGCCAGTTAAAAACGGGGAAACCACAGCGAGGGCAGCAGGAGTGGCGGCCGGCCGAGCTCACAGGAAGGTGACCGCAGGCTCCTTCACCACCCTGACACCCTCTGCCCTCCCGTTGCTCTCCCCGGCCAGGCTCTGACTGTGGCTCTGGCCAAGCCCTCGCTGCAGCGGCCAAGGAAGCACCGTGGCCCCAAGTCAGGAAGGAGCTCCGCAACGATCCCTCACCGGCAGTAACAACCACCGGCCTCTGCCGGCCCTTCCTGCTTGCAGCGAGCCAAGAGCGGACCTGCGAGGGAGCCTCTCTCCTTGCCAGCACGCGGGTTGGCTTGAGGGTCCATGGGGCTGAGCCTCCGAGAGCGTGAAGCCCACTTTGAGCTGCAGTCACTGCACAGAGCAGGAGCTACTACATGGAGCAGGAGGCAGGAACCCGTCCGTCACGTAGGCTCCTTCCAACTCAGACTGTGGACACTCGCGGTTGTCTCTCTGGGAGCTCCTGGAGCCGTCTCCACTGCTGGCAGGGCGGGCAGCCGGCCCGTGGGCTCAGCCGGCCTTATCTCTCAAGCCACCCCCCTGCTCTTGCTCGTGTCCCTGAGCCCCAGGTGATGCTGACGGCCGGCGTATGGCTCCGCTCACACAGCCAGCAGCGTCAGGAGGTACAGAGGGCTGCTGAGGTGGCCACCGTGATCTCTTGGTGTGAGAGGGACCCGAGCACAGGCTGTACGCGCGCGCCTCGACAGAGCCCTGGCGGGGGCTGCCCAGGGGCTGTGGAGTCTCCTTCTCTGGAGACGTTTCAAACCAGCCTGGACTGTTCCTGTGCAACTGGATCTAGTGGTCCTGCTGTGGCAGGAGGACTGGACTGGATGATCTCTCGAGGTCCCTTCCCATCCCTTGTGCTCTGGGATGTGTGTGCATCCTGGACGTACAGAGGGAGGGGGGTGATGGCGATACCTGGGACACTCGGGCCAGCAGATCTGCCTCGCAGCAGCCAGCAGCTCTATCCCCAGCTGGAGACAACATTTTGGAGCCAAAATCTGCTCTGCAGAGCCTTATTGTCACGTCCTGCCACCCGAGGAGCCAGCGACGAGGTGCCTCCTGCATGCCTGACCTGACTGGAACCGCCAGCCCCTCGGGGAAGCGACAAGGCCTGGCTGCCCCTGGCCATCACGTTCGTCCTCGCCTGTGACGACGGGCGCAGGATGATGGTTGGTCTGAAATCGGGGTGGGCTGCTGTGTCCATGTGCTGGTGGCCGCTGGGCTCACCGGGGCCTGACTCTCAGCTCCACTGGTGCTCATGCGCCCCAACGAGCCTTCCGCTGCGGAATTAGCACTGTGAACCCAACGGGCAGTGAGTTCCTCTCCAACTGAGAGAGAGAGAGACCCGAGGCTGTGACTCATCCATCATCCCACAGCCCTTGAGGCTTCCAGAGCCGTTCGGTTGTGGGAGAACAGGGCTCGATGGCCCCTCTGCTCTGGCTCGCTGGCACAGTGGAAGGGAAGCCTAAGCGTTGCGTCTGCTCAGCGTCGATCGCAGAAGCCCCCAGCTCGGGAAGCGGGTCTGCGGCTGGAACCACTGGCAGGACCAGAGCATGAAGCCCAGGGCCACGGGGGTTGCCGCCGTCTCCCGCGGGCGAGCCCTGGGCTCTGGGGAGCCGCCGGGAGCAGCTCTGCTCGCTCACGAATGAGGCTCTGTTGATGCGAAGCCCAAACTGTTGACAAAGAAAATCCCATCCCCAACCAAACTGGGACCAGTTCAGCCTGTGCAGCCCTGGCGCCGAGTACGTGGACGGGAACCACCCGACCCTGCCACGACCGTAGGAAGCCCTCTAATTTATTCAACACGTCGCCCCGCAGCTGCGCTTCCCGCCCGCCCGTCGCCCCCGAACCCAACCGTATCTCAGGTCATTTGCACCCAGCTCCTGCCCGTGGATCGAACAGCGGAAATCAAACGGGAATCCTCCCGGCTTCCTCGGCTCGGTCGGCAGCTGCCCGCCGGGGCTGCGGGGCAGCAGCGCCGGCTCCACGCACCCACCTTCCCCGGACGCCGCTGCCGGCCCCCTGCTGCAGCCCGGGCCCCACGCGGGCGGCCGGGGAGAGGATTTTCGCTCCCCTTCAACGAGGCAGCTCAACCCGGCCGGGCTCGGGGAGCCCACTGGCTTCCAGTTTTATGACCAAGGACTCTCTTCCCGTGCTGGTTTAGCCCCAGGGGCTGAGCCGAAGGCGCTGGCCGGGACGGGGAGGAGCGGGGTCGGGCGGCAGCGGGGCAGAGCGAGGACCGTCCCGCGCTGCAGCCGGCGATCTCAGCCGTGGGCGGCCAGCCCCGGGGCCACCCCTTCCCTCTTGCCAGCCTTGGCTGCAGAAACGCGAGGTGAGGGCGAGCCGCCTCCTTCGGGCGAGCCCCGCCGACTATTTATTTGCAAGCTAAGAGAACGCAGGCGGAGCCGAGCGGACCTGCGAGCACTTTGTTTTTTGTACAAAAGCGCTGTCTGTGTCGCCAGCGACCCTCGGTGTCGTGCCCTGTGCGTGTCCTGTCTGTGTAATAAAGAGAGCCGAACGCGGCTGCGAGTGCTGGCGCTGCCCCCCGGCGGGACCACCGCCCGCGGCGGGACCACCGCCCCCCGGCCCGGCGCGGGCCCGCGCGGGCTGGCTTTTCTTCTTTGTTCACTCCTGGCTAATGAAGCCGCGAACCCGCCCGGCTGTTGGGCTGGTTTCTATCCCCCCCCCACACCTTTATTATTTCGTTAAACTCCGGCGTTCAGGAGGGTTCAACAAACGTTCGGGGTAAATGGATATAATTTGCTAGTTAGCAAAGCAGTCATTAAAGAATTCCTCCGGCGTTCCTTATTACAATGATCAATCAATACCCAAGTGCCGCGGAGGGGGGGCAAGCGAGCGGGGAGAGGCGGAAGGAATTCACCGGGACAGCTAACGAAAAGTCTGGGGGAAATCATGTTGATTAAGACGGATGTGAAGGAGCTCGGGCGCTCCGCCCGGCAGACTGCTTCCAGCCTCAGTAAGGTCGCTGCCGCCTTCCCCGCACACCTGGGAGCAGCGCTGCTCGGAGCAGGGCTCGGTTGTGCTCCCCTCCGGTTTGCTGTTCCGGGGCTTTGCTCTCAGCGGGGCTGAGCTCCAGGAGGGGTTCCCGTTTGTTGCGGCGCTGACGAGGATGACAAAGAGATTATAGACCTGCGGAGGGAAAGGGCTGAGCCGGAGCCGCGACGGCAAACGAGCGCCGTCGGGAGTGGGGGCTGCCGGCGCTGCGGTCGCTATTGTCTGCGGGACACCCTTCGCGGCTGCGGCGGCAGCGGGGTGGTCTCGTCCCAGGCTTTGCGGCAGCTCCGGACGATCCACTCGTGCTCGTCGTCGTCTGAAAGGGGTCGGGGGGGAGAGAAAGAGAGCGTCAGTTAATGGCTGCGACAGAGCTGCCGGGCTCTGCCTCAAACAAGCGATTAAATTCCTTGGAGGAAATTGGTCTCCTCCGGCACCTCCTAGAAGAGATTTGTTTTAGCATCTTTAAATACCAGAGTGTGTTGAGGTGGAAGGTGTCAGGGCAGGGGCTGGCTCTGTGGCAGTGACTCTGATCATTTGTTGTTGGGGGAATGAGCCAGGGACTCTGATGATTCATTGCTGGGGGAACGATGAGCTGGACGTGGGGAGGGCTGAGTTTGTGACTCTCTGGCCGAAGCCATCAGGGGTTTTCCAGTCCGAGGTCTCTGCCGCTGGTTGGTTTGTGGAAGCTGAAGGAATAGAGAACCCTCGATGCAAACCCCTGGGTTTTATCTCGGTGCTGTTTCTGAAGTGGTTTTATCGAAGTGTGGGTGATGCCAGGCGCTGCCGAAGCAGACAGGGTGGCTGCTAGGAGCGGTTCCGGCTGCCTTCTACATCCCTAGTTGGTTGTTCCCATCTGTCCTGTTGATTCCCAGGGGACACTGACGGTGTGGGGTAAAAAGAAGGATAAATGTGGGGAAGAAACTGGTCCAATGAAGCCTGAATGGAAATCTAGCTGATAACCACCTACAAACCCACCCCTGACCTTGGCGAACGTGAAGTCGTGGCTGCTGAATTCCAGGGCCTTCAACAGTTTTGTCTCCAGAAACCTTTCCGTACTGTCTGTGGAGGGGAAGAGAGATCTGGGGTGCGACCGGGTCTAGGGGATCCTGCTGCGGCGGGGGGGTTTGCACTAGATGATCTTTCGAGTGGTCCCTTCCACTCCCTAATGATTCTATGGTCTGCGTGGCAGAGCAGGGAAAACAGCCTTCAAAAAGCCTTGCAAAGCGACGAGGAAGCCGACGCCGGACTTCAGACGGCACCTGTATTTGTTTTGATGTCGACGAGATCTATGAGAGCTGCTGCTGGTGGCTGCCGCCCGAGCGAAGCCCTAGCGACAGCCTGCGATGTTCCCAGCGCCTCCAGCCTGCCTCCACCTGCTGTCCGAGGGGTTCGCAGCGGCCCCTAGCCCCCGGCACAGTGGGGGACTCAGGGGGCCGTGGTCCTGGCGCTGGGGCCGCTGCCTGGCACGGCCCACCGCCCCATTATTTGCCCCAGCTGCTGCTTACAGGGAGTCGCCGCGGTCACGGGTGGGCGTGGGGCTGTGCTGTTAGGTTGGAGGGACGGAGCAGTGCGGGGTGACAGGACGGACACAGCAGCAGGAGGGAGGCAGGAAGGTCCCGGGCGCGCGGTTTTGCTGGTGTGAGCAGTGACGGTTCGCAGAAGGGCGGCAGGAACCACGGCTGATGCTCAAGGCTTCCAGCCTGGGGGCTGAGCCTGCTGATGGCAGTGGGCTGGCAAGAGAGGCAGCTTTGTCCTCCCTTCCTTCCTTCCTGCCGTGGGCTTCTTGCATCTCCCCTCCCCTTTTTCTCTCTTCCCCGCGTTGAGTGTCTGCTTTCCCCTCCCCTGAGGTGCTGCTCACACCGGGCTCCGCGGGCACCCTGCCGAGGCCCCCGTCCTTGCCTGACGGCAGCACTCGCCTGCCACCCTCGACAGCGTCTGCTCAGGAAGGCCAGTGACTCACGGGAGGTTTCCCCTTGGAGCCTTCTCTCCAGTTTGCTCCCTGCATGGAGCTGCTGGTGTCCAGACAAGGTGCTGGTGCCCGCTGACCCTCTCCTCACCTCCGGCGCGAGCGGCTGGCGAACAGGCTGGTGCTGCCATTGTTCCAGCAGCTCAGCCGCGGGCTGGGACCGGGGTGGCTCCGTCCTTCTGCACAGAGCAGCGACGTCTGGCTCTGCCTCTCCCTGACACCCCCCTGTTCTCACTCTCCCCACATTTCCCATAGGGGTGTGAACCGGGAGAAGAGCAAACAGGCCAGAAGGGAGATTAAACCGACCAGCGCTGCGTCTCGCTGCTAGCCCAGCCAGCCCTCGCGGAGATGCCACTGGGCGAGCGAGGGCTGCGGCAGGAATGCAAAAGCGGCCCTCGAGCTTCCCCACCAAAACAGCACCCGAGCCGCAGGCGCTGCGCCGGCTTTTGTTCCAGGCACCAGTGTCCAAGCGCTCAGGACGGCGCCACGCGAGCCCCGGCCGGCGCAGACACCGTCCAGCCCGGCTGCAGGGCCGTGATTTTAGCTGTAAGAAGTCAGCTGAGCTGAGCTGGTCGAAATGGAAAGCACCAGGGTCTACTTCTGCCCCAGAGCGGCCCAGACTCAGGGCAACGCTGCCTCTAGCCCAGACCCATCCCAGAGCGACTCGGTTCAGCGGCGATCTGATCCCGTGTGCATCAAACACAGTCACTGCTTGCCTTCCTTGGACCACTGGGTTGGACTGGGCCTCCAGAGGCCGGGAAGGGACCTCCAGAGGCCAAGAAGAGACCTCCGAAGGTAAGGAAGGGACCTCTAAAGGCCAGGAAGGGACTTCCAAAGATCAAGAAGGGACCTCCAGAGGCCAGGGAGGGACCTCCACAGGCCAGGGAGGGATGTCCAAAGACCAGGAAGGTACCGCCAAAGGCCATCTACCTCAACCCCTCCCGCCACCTATAGTTTCATCAGAGGTAAAGATAATGAACGAGCCCCACAGATTCCAACCTCTGATGCGAAAAACAGAGGCAGCGGTTCGGTGTTGCAGCAAAACAGCCGAAGGCGAATCCCTGGAGCTGCCGGAGCACCCTGGAGCTGGCCGTGGCTGTAGGCGAGGGGAAAGGCAAGCAGGGACGGGGTGCAGCGAGGAGAGAGGCACAACGCCGGAGCTGGGGCCGGCTGTGCGAGGAGAGGCAGGGAGGCAGGAGGATGTAAAGAGTTAAGCGATGGTAAAACATACTTTTGCTCCACTAAAGAAGACTGGTTGATAATTACTGTAGTTTTAGGGCTATTTGAATCAGTGCAGCTGCAACCTCTTCAGTAGTAACCCCTGAAACAAGACAAACTGGGTTTATTGTACTGAACAAGTCTTAAAGCTCCTCCCTGATTGTTAGTAATTGGCAGCAATGGACTTAACAGCCTCTTGACTACCCTTTTTACACTCTACCTGACTGTGCAGCTAACAATTTAAATCACAGATGCCGATCCCTCTTTGTGGCAGCTGCTTGTTAACTGCGCGGCCCTCCTTTTCTTCCCCCGTCCCTGGCTGCTTCCACAACCCCGCAACGCCGGGGTGAGGCTGGAGAATCGCATTTCATCAATATTTAACGCGGAATTAAGGCTCCGCGTTTGATTAGCGCTGCCGGATCGGGCCGGGCGCCGTAATTGCCGCCGGGCGGATGGCGATTGTTTGAGCGCGTTAATCTGGCCGCCTGAGCACATCCTCACCTTCGCCAGCGATTTTCCCCCGATGGAAAAAAGAAGATGGGGTGGGGGGAAGAAACCCCCACAAACTCTTTAATCAGCAGTGAATTATCACCCTGGGCACAATTAGAGAGCCTGGGGGGGGGCTCCGTGTGCAGGGCTGGCGTCACGGCAGCGCATTTGGCTTCCAAAGTTGATCCTTCCTGGGTCTGATAGAGGTGTTTTCCCTCGGTGGAGTAAATGTTGGGGGGAACTGAAGTGGCTGAAGCAGGGACCAACCCTGTCGATGGCCGAAGGGAAGAAGCCCAGAGGAGCTTTGGAAACGTTATCGCGACCTGGGGGATGGCCCCGCTCGCTCTGGAGAGGCCAACGGGCTCTTCCTTCCACAGGTGGAGGGACAGAGGGATCCAAGATGCCAACATGTCTCGCAGTGCAGCAACCAAATACATCGGTGAAGTCTATCAATACGGGCACGAAATAGATCGGTGATCAGTGTGTCAATGGAATAGATCCACTATCAATGACTTATATCAATATATCAGTGAAGTCTGTCAATATAGGCACGAAATAGATCAATGATCAATGTATCAATGGAATAGATCAACCATCAATGACTTATATCGATATATCAGTGAAGTCTGTCAACACAGGCACAAAACAGATCGGTGATCAGTGTGTCAATGGAATGGATCAACCATCAATGACTTATATATATATCGGTGAAGTCTATCAAGATATGAATGAAATATATCAATTACCAATATATCAATGGACTATATCAACCATCAATGAAGTATATCAATGGAACATCATAGAATCATCAGGGATTGGAAGGGACCTCTAAATATCAACTATCAATAAAATATATTGATATATCAATAGAATATACTGACATATATCAGTATATCGATGAAGAAGATCAAAGTATCGATGAAGAGTATCAAAGTATTGATGAAGAGTATCAAGGTATTGATGAAGAAGATCAAGGTATCGATGACACGTATCAATCCATCGATGCAATAGATCAGTGTTCAATGCCACATACCAATAGGTCTCCACCGATCTGAAGCAGACGGCTGCCGTGGGGTGGGCTCCTGGACCAGCTCTCAGCACAGCCTGCCTGCCCTGAGCCTGGCTCTCCAGAGCCCTGCTCCTGCTCCTTGCCCACAGGGACTGCCCAGGGCAGCTTCTCTTTGCTCTGGGTGAGGACTTCAGGCCGCTTCTCCGAGGCAGTCAGAGGCTGGCGGAGCCAAGCCCAGTAGCCACCTGCCCCACTGGCCCCCAGTGAAGGTGCCAGGGGTGAAGGTCCTCTCGCGGGCTGCTGCTCAGCACCCCCCCCCCAAAACGAAGCCTCTCCTCTAATTCTCAACATTTGGCCCGAAAGCAGCAGCAGGAGAGCTCCTCCCCAGCTGGGAAACCCCCGACCGATCGCTCCTGCGGGATTGGAAACAGCTGAGGGCTGCGGGTGGGCTTGCTGCAGGCTGCTTCCGAGGGGCGCCCTGAAAACCCCGTAATTGAGGCGCTTTTGATCTCCTCCACGAGCTGCACATGGCAAAGTCGCGGAGGGTTTGCTCCCAGCGATCGCATTTCTCTGCTGCTCGCGGAGAGCTCAGCCAGGAGAGGCTTCCTGGGGCTCTTGGAGTGGAGACCATCAGCACCCAGCAGCACTGTTGCGGAGGTTTGCCTCTCCACTACAGCACCCAGAGGTGTCTGGGGAGATGAGATCAGTTGAGATGGATGTGGCTTGGAGATTGGACTGGATGATCTTTGGAGGTCCCTTCCCATCCCTAATGTTCTGGTCTAGGGGATCCTGCTGTGTTGGGAGGATTGGACTAGACGATCTTTGGAGGTCCCTTCCAATCCCTAATGTTCTGGTCTAGGGGATCCTGCTGTGTTGGGAGGATTGGACTAGATGATCTTTGGAGGTCCCTTCCAATCCCTAATGCTCTGAGGCTCTGTGACTTGGGGAACTGGAACGCTTAGGGCGGAAGCCCTATGTTGTTCACCCCAAAAACCTTGTCTGAGTCTGCACTAGGTCTTCACCCTGCACTCAGCTCTCTGTGTGCTGGTGGCTTAAAGGTTTTGTCTCCGCAGGAGGTCTGGTGCTCTCCAGAATCCAGAGCCTTGGCTCCCTCCTCTGCTCACTAAGAGGTGAGTGGGATCATCCCTTTGTTCTCTTGGGCTTGGAGCGTCGGAGACTGAGAGTGACCCCATGAATGTTGATAAATATGGAAAGGGTGGGTGTTGGGGGTTGGAGCCAGCAGGGAGAGTGTCAGGAGGATGGAGCCAGAAGGATGGGTGTCAGGGAGATGGAGCCAGCAGGGTGGGTATCAGGGGGATGGAGCCAGGCTCTGCTCAGTGTCCTCTAGTGATAGGGCAAGGAGCAATGGGTGTGAGCTGGAACAGAGGAGGTTCCATATAGTGAGGATGATGGAGCCCTGGCAGGGGCTGCCCAGGGGGGTTGTGTCTCCTTCTCTGGAGACGTTTCAAACCCTCCTGGATGTGTTCTTGTGTGACTGGATCTAAGGGCTCCTGCTGTGGCAGGGGGGCTGGACTGGATGATCTTTGGAGGTCTGAAGGGACCTAATGATCTGGGATTCTGTGACCTAGGGGCTCCTGCTGTGGCAGGGGGATGGGACTGGATGATCTTTGGAGGTCCCTTCCCATCCCTAATGTTCTGGTCTAGGGGCTCCTGCTGTGGCAGGGGACTGGGTCGGATGGTCTTTCTCCATCCCTTCCAGCCCCTAATGCTGCTGCTCAAGGACAGGCGAGCAAGGGGCGCAGCAGAGGTGCCCTGGGGCCAGCGAGAGGCTGGGGGCCCCCCGCGTCGAGCCCGGGAGCAGCTCTCCAGGGCGCGGGGGGTGTTTACAGCAGACAGCCCTTGAAGCGGGGCTGCGCTTCCTCCGTGTGTGCCCGTTGTGAGCTCTCGCTGGCCCGGCTCCTCCCGCCGCCCGCGGCGCGGGTTATCGCGCCCGTCCACGCGCAGAGCCGCAGCCGGCGGCGATAGCATCTGGGCCGGGGGCTCAGCCTGGCACACGCCCCTTCCACGTCCACCGCCCTGCTCCGGCTCCCCAGCGCCTCTTTCCTCTCCGCACCTGACCCCGGCGACATCGGCGCTGGCAAGAGACGGGAACAATACGGTTCCAATTAACCTCTGCCGCCACCCACAGAATTCTCACCCTTCCAGTTGCTTTTAACGACCCTGATCCCAGAACGGACCCCAAGTGAACTTCCCAGCTCTCGTGAAACTTGTTCGCACACGAACCCCGCAGCCGGCTGCGGGCGCCCGCGAGGCTTCGCCCGCTCCGCGGAGCCCTGCTGCTCCTGGCGGCGCCGCTGCTCGGAACCGAAACCCTCCCTTTTCGGGACGAGAAGTGTTCTACGGCCGGGAAACCACGAGGAGCAGCCTCCCTGCGAGAGCTGCGGCTGCTGAACCGGCTGCACCGCGGGGGCTCTACCGACACCATCTGCTGATATTGACGGGGATGCGTTTAGGAGTCGCTCAGGCGTGCGGTTGGGGGTCTGGTTTAGGGGTGACCTTGCAGGGTAGGGGGCATTGGGCTGGGTGATCTTTGGAGGTCCCTTCCCATCCCTAACGACTGGATCTAGGGGATCCTGCTCTGGCAGGGGAGTTGGACTGGCTGATCTTTCGAGGTCCCTTCCAACCCCTAGTGATTCTATGATGGTTGGACTTGATGATCCCAGGGGTCTTTTCCAGCCTGAGTGGGTTCTGTGACTCTGTGATCACTGTTGGCTGCAGAATGAGGGGTCAGTTGTGGAGGTTCTGCAGGATGAGGTGTCAGTTGTGGAAGGTTCATCATCTCTTTTACTGAATGGAGGAGATTTAGCATAAAAATGGAGGAGATTTAACGTAAAAATGGAGGAGATTTAATATAAAAATTGAGTTTTAATATAAAAATGGAGGAGATTTAATATAAAAACCCTTAAGGCAAATTTAATCTGGAAATATCTTCTTAGTTACGCGAATGAGAAGCCTCCAACAATCTGTCAGTGGAGCAGGCTTGGACGCTGGGACAGACATCAAGTGTTTTGCAGTTGGTGCCTGATGTTAGCACATCTCTGTAGGAGCAGAGGTGAAACCAGTGTCTGGTGATGGGTAGGAGGGTGGGTCCCACAGTTTAAGAAGTGTTTAGGAGAGAGAAACATGAAGCTGTTTCTTGTAGGAGTCTGACATCTCTTTAAATGAAGTAGACTCACAGAATTGCAGAACATTAGGGATGGGAAGGGACCTTGACAGATTGTCCAGTCCAGTCCCCCTGCCAGAGCAGGATCCCCTAGATCCAGTCATTAGGGATGGGAAGGAACCTCCAAAGACCATCCAGTCCAGTCCCCCTGCCAGCACAGGATCCCCTGGACCAAGTTGCACAGGACCACGTCCAGGCGGGTCTCAAACGTCTCCAGAGAAGGAGACTCCACAAAATGAGTCGAATTCACGACTCGGGTACCTCACTCAGCATTCTCTCAGCACACAATGGACACGATTTGTTTTGTTCAGAGCCCTGAGGCAGAGCCCAAACCCTCCACATGAATTTCTGCGAGAAGCTGGGCTCTCTCTCTCTTTCCCTCTCCCCCCCCCGCCCTCCCCTCTCCCCAAACAGGTCTGGATCCTATTCGCCGTAGAATATACTGATTACCAACTATTTTTAAGAGCTTTACACAAACATTATTTCTTTTGTTGTGTGAAATGCAGAATCAGCCATCTGGCAAATGCCCCAGAGCTAAAATCTTTGTACATGACATATAATTCCCAATGATTAAATATACAGCGGCGAACAGCTACAGCACTGCCCCTAAAATAGCACGAACTTTCGCTGCCGATCGAAACCGACTGCTCCGGCTTCACGAGCATCCGAAGAACAATTGTTTGAAGAGCTCCTTGAGAGCTTCAGTGTGTAGGGAGTGAAAACCCACGGGGTCCTGAGCCGGGTGGGGAAGGGAGCTCAAAGCAGGACTCGGTCCCGCGCTGGAAGCGGACGTTAAGCTCTGTGGGGAGCTAAGTGCATCCGAACGACCGCGCTCCGGTCTCCCCCGTACCCCGCTGTCTGTGCGCTGCTGGGGCTTTCCTCGGCACCGCCGGCGCGGCTCGCACATTCCTAGGCGATGACTAGGGGCTAGTGCGGAGTTGGGCTGCTGGCCCGCTCCCTCCATCATCCGAACGGGCGATTTGGAAGGGAACTGGGCTCCGTGCGTGAGCCTGCGCTGCAGCCGACCGCGAATCTCTCTCCAGAACGACTCCAGGCCCTGGGAAGTTGCCAGGTCCTCGTCCCACACCCAGTTCCCCAGTAGTTTATGAGACAGAGCACGCAAACAGCTGCTCAGGGCACGCAGGGGTAGGTGCAGGAACGTCACCCCGCAGCACGACCCAGTCCAAGGGATGATTCCAGCCCTACAGCGGATGGTTCCAGCCCTGTGAGGGATGATTCCAGCCCTCCAAGGGATGATTCCAGCCCTCCAAGGGATGATTCCAGCCCTGCAGTGGATGATTCCATCACCACTGACTTCCCAAGTCGCTGCGCAAGGAATCTCCGAGTCGGTGATCACTAAGGGCTTAAAATGAAAAGGGCTTTGCCTGGGCATTGGGTCGGCCTCACACCCAAGGAACCCCGGATGTTCTAACCCCAGAGTCTTCTACACTAGAGTGAAATAAGGCTCTTGAATCTTGACCTCCTGATGGTTCAAGGAGCCTGAGGGGTGACTGCATGGGTGTTGGTAAGTATAGGAAGGGTGGGGGTCAGGAGCATGGAACCAGTCTCTGGTCAGGGGCACCCAGTGACAGGACAAGGGGCAGCAGGTGTGAGCTGGAGCAGAGGAGGTTCCTTGTAAATATGAGAAGGACCTTATTCCCTGTGAGGGTGCCAGAGCCCTGGAAGGGGCTGCCCATGGGGGTTGTGGAGTCTCCTTCTCTGGAGACACTTCAAACCCTCCTGAACATGTTCCTGTGTGACTGAGTCTTGGGGATCCTGCTGTGGCTGGGGGATTGGACTGGGTGACCTTTGAAGGTCCCTTCCAATCTCCAGTGTTCTGTGGTTTACACCACTGAATCCATCCTTGGGAGAAGCAGGGCCGTGTTCATCACAAGAACCTTGGCTTTTCATCAGAAGAGAAGTGACCAGGCACCCTCCTGCAGCCCCACAGAAATAGACAGCCATGTCTATTTGATGAGTTTCTTCTCTCTGGCACCCAGGAACCCTAAAACCTGGATGTCCTGGCTCCTCTTGTACCTTCCTGCTCTGCCTCAGACACGGCATCAGAGGTTTCCTCCTTCTCACTGAAACACTGGAAACCTTCCCATCTCCCTGCTGCCCAGACACGGCTCCTGCGGTGCCAGGGGTCCCACTGCTGGGCAAAGCAGCGGGAGGAAACAGGAGTCCAGTCCCAGTATCTACTGAAAACAAACATCTCCTCTTACAAACGAGCCTTCCTCTTGTCTGTCTGCGTCCAAACCCGCCTGCTCGGCAAGGCTGGGGAAAGGAGCCTGAGGAGCACACGAGGAGTTGGGAGAAACCTGAGCATCCCCGAGGAGACAGAGGTTTGGGGACGGGGCAGCAACTGCAGGACTGTCGGGAGAGTCTGGAAAACTCTGCTGGATCAACACATGGAACCAGCCCGTTGCTGTTGTTTGGTTCCCTGGGCCTGATGATCAGACCTCCAGGCTAGCGGAGAGCAGGGCTTGCGAGTGTGAGGGGAGGCTCTCTGGAGCTCCATGGCCACTTGACCCGACAGAGCGATGGCGGAGGCGAGCTCAGGAGTTTCACAGAACCCCAGAACATTAGGGGTGGGAAGGGACCTCCAGAGATCACCCAGTCCAAACCCCCCTGCCACAACAGGATCCCCTAGATCCAGTCATGAGTGATCAGAAGGGACCTCCAAAGACCACCCAGCCCAATCCCCTCTGCCACAGCAGGATCCCCTAGATCCAGTTGCACAGGAACAGGGCCAGGAGGGTTTGAAACGTCTCCAGAGTTTCAAACGGCCTCTCCTTTCTCCTCCTCTGGAACGGGCAGTGGGTGCTGCCCCTTTGGAGCCGAAGCGGTGCCCTGGCCACAGCGGCTTCCACCGGCAGCCGAGAAACAATCGCGAACTGCTCCGCAATGGGTCCCGGGTGAAAGGTGAGGGCTGGAGGACTCTGCTGCTGGCCCCGAGGAAGACAGTGTCGTTTGGGTAAACCTGTCAAGCTGCTGCACGAGCTTCCTGAGAGCTTCCTACCATCTGCTTTTGATGCTTTCAAGGCTTGGCCAGGAGCCTGGAGGTTTTCCTGCTCCTTCCTGCCCAACCTACAATGGAGTCGTTCTGGATCTGTTCCCTGTCATCCCAGCCTCTTCCTCAGTTCCTTCTGCTCACAGATGGGGGGTGTTTTTCTCCCCCCTCTTTGCTGCAGCGGCCTCGTGCCCTGAATCATCTCCCCTGGGGCGGGAAGAGCTCCTCTGATGTTGAACAAGTGCCGGGCGTTGCGATTGTCTTCGAGCCCTCCAGAGGAAGGGTCTGGCCCGCGCGGCGCATTCCGCCTCCACGCTCGCATCAACAAGCCGAACCCCGGCCACGGGGCTCGCGGCCGCTCGGCGAGCACGGACCGACGCGCTCCGTGGGGCCCGAGCGAAACCTCATCAGGGACAACGAGTTCAAAGAGCAGGTAGCTGAACAATAAATGGAATTCCAAGGCGTTCCCCATCCCAATCTGCACAGGTTCCTGTGTTTTTGGAAAGCCTGGTGCTTATCTTCCTCATCAGCAGGGCCGCGGCATTCCAGCGCGCTGGAGCGGCGCCACGCGCCGTCATCTGCATGGAGTTGCGCAGCGCTCATGGAGCAGCCCGTGTGTCAGAGGGGCTACTTCACAGCAGATGGGATCTGCGCTTCCCTCCAGCCCCCCGCCCTCCTGTGTCGCGGGGCGCCCTTCGAAAAGCTCCTCCGGGCAGAGCCGAGTCCAACCCAGCCCTTTTCTCTCCAAACAAATAGTGAAGTTGCTGAAAGACGGAGTCTCCGAGCACCGGAGCTGTGAGACTGGGGCACCCTGGACACGGAACCGCTAGTCCTGCAGGAAGGCTGGGCCTTGCAGTTTGGACGTTTGGAATGAAAACAAAGAGAAACCCCCACGATCAGAGATGGGAAGGGACCTCCACAGATCACCCCGTCCCGTCCTCCTGACACAGCAGGATCCCCGAGATACAGTCATTAGGGATGGGAAGGGACCTCAAGAGGTCACCCAGTCCAGTCACCCCACCACAGCAGGATCCCCTAGATCCAGTCATTAGAGATGGGAAGGGACCTCAAGAGATCACTCAGCCCAGTCACCCCACCACAGCAGGATCCCCTAGATCTAGTCACATAGGAACAGGGCCAGGTGAGTTTGAAATGTCTCCAGAGAAGGAGACTCCACAACCTCCCTGGGCAGCCCCTGCCAGGGCTCCATCACCCTCACCATGAACAAGGTCCTTCTCACACTGATGTAGAACCTCCTCTGTTCCAGCTCACACCTGGTGCCCCTCATCCTGTCACTGGGTGCCCCTGAGCAGAGCCTGGCTCCATCCTCCTGACACCCACCTTTCACATATTGATCAACATCCATGGGGTCACCCCTCAGGCTCCTGTTTTCCCAGCTCCCTCAGCCTTTCCTCAGCAGGGAGATGCTCCCCTCCCTCCACCATCCCTGTGGCTCTGAGCTGGGCTCTCTCCAGCAGCTCTGTCTCCTTCTGGAGCTGAGGGGCCCAGAGCTGGACACAGTCATCCAGCTGTGGTCTCCCCAGGGCAGAGCAGAGGGGCAGCAGAACCTCCCTCGGTCTCCCAACCGCCCCCGTTCTGATCCACCCCAGGATGCTGTTGGCCCTCTTGGCCACAAGAGGGCGACACTGCTGGCCCCAGGCCACCAGGACCCCCGGGTCTCTTTCTCCTCCACCGCTCTCCAACAGGTCAGTCTCCACCCTAAGCTGGTACCTGGGTTAGGGCAGCTGTCGACTCTGGCATCTGGGCAACTGTTGACTCTACACCTGCCCTCACCCCAAAAGAATGAAGAAAGAACCCAAAGAAGTGGGGCGGGTGGGTGGTTGCTCCCAGACATCCTTTCCACCCACAAAACTCTTCTCTAGAAGGTTGAATGACCAGAACACAAACAGTTTGCTTTGGGTCAGATCCCACTTGCTGGGTTATCCCAGTGTCAAGTGGATGGGGATCTCCTGGTCTCTGCAAGAACTCACTCCCCCAAGGCTGATCCATCTGGGGGCTTCTCCACGAGAGCCAGCGAGTTCATCAGCTTCTAGGGTCACTGATGGCCTCCTCAAAACCCCTCCCTTGCCTGAGGTCATCACGACACAGATTTTCCTGAGATTAACATTCCAAAGTGCAATAAAACGTGGTCCTTCCTATCTGCTGGGGGATACCTCAGCGTGGTTCTGCAGGAGATGACTGATGCAGCTCTGGGGAGCCATCAGTCACTGATAAATCAGCAGAACGATTCCAGCTCAGCGGTCACAGCACCTGAGCAGCGATTCGCTCGGGTCTGGGCTCTAATCACGGATCCTACAAGGCAGGACGGACAGACCCAGCGGAGTTTGGGCTCTAATCACGGATCCCACAAGACAGGACCAACAGACCCCACGGAGTCCACCTCGCAGAAGTTCATCTCACCTGCGTTTCGCAGAAACCTGAGCTTGTAGTCAACAATCACTCTGGTCCCAGGGTCGTAGAATCCATCCCCACAGTCGTAGCATCCTTTTGGGATTTGTCTGGGAGGATGCAGGTTTGTGAGCTGGGAATTGCCTGAAGCAAAACAAACCCACAACACAGTGATTGTTAGATCCTTTTAAAAGATGTTTTATTTGTGCCTTCACTCAGGGGTCTCCTTCTCTGGAGAGGTTTCAAACCCACCTGGCCATGTCCCTGTGTGACTGGATCTAGGGGATCCTGCTGTGTGAGAGGATTGGGCTGGAGGATCTTTTGAGGTCCCTTCCAATCCCTAATGCTCTGGGAATCTGTGATTCTGAGGGTAGATCTAGGGGATCCTGCTGTGTGTGGGGGATTGGGCTGGAGGATCTTTTGAGGTCCCTTCCAACCCCCAATGACTGGATCTAGGGGATCCTGCTGTGTGTGTGGGATTGGGCTGGAGGATCTTTCCAGGTCCCTTCCCACCCGTAATGCTCTGGGATTCTGTGCAAACAAAGCCAGGTCCTGCGGGTCACCACTCCAAGACAGACCACTCAGTGGACGCCCCACGCTGGTGGAAGGTGGTGTCAGTGTTGCTCTGGCAGCGGCGCTGGGCCGGCTCCTGAAGTTAGCCAGAGCATCTCTGCTCCATGTTACTGGTGTAGCCAAATTAATCTTTCTTAAGCCGCGCTGTTGGGCTAATTCCTTCCAGACCGTCAGGATCGCAGAGGCAGCGCAGTACCTGCTGGTCTCAGCCCGGAGCAGATCTCTGTGTAAAATCGCCTGTCGTAGCCGTCGCAGTACTGCCATTTTTTATCTGCGTACTCGAGGCCGTCTGCAAACGTGTACTTCCCCTGCAAGACACGTCCAGGCACCGGGCTAACGAACATGATGGATGGATCCCGCTGCCAGATCTGCACCTTGGCCAAGGGAAGGGCTCAGCTCAGCGTCTGTGGGCTGCCCAGCCCCAAGAGCCACATCTGGGTGATGCTTGGCCGTGCACAACAGCGGCTCTGGGATGCCCAGGCACGTGTATCTATGGGATACCTGACCCTGAGGACTGTATCTATGGGATAACTGACCCTGAGGACTGTATCTATGGGATAACTGACCCTGAGGACTGTATCTATGGGATAACTGGCCCTGAGGACTGTATCTATGGGATAACTGGCCCTGAGGACTGTATCTATGGGATAAATGTTCAGCCCTCAGGACTGTATCTATGGGGTGCTCGACCCTCAGAACCACACCTGTGGGATGCCCAGTGCTGGCTATGGGGTGTGCAGCTGTGCAGAACAGCACCTGCAGGACGCACAGTCCCATGGAACTGTACCCGTGGGCTGTCTGGAAGCAGCTACACCCAGACACGCTGGGGGTGAGATGCCATCGAGGGGATGAAAACTTGGCTTGACTGGGAAATCTACATATTCCACCCCAAAACCTCCGTCAGCAGAGGTGCCCCCTCCACCCCAATCCCATCCTGGGGTACCTGCGTGGGCACCCCGCGGTGCCAGACCGCCCGGAATGTGCCGCCGTTGGGGAACCGCAGCTCTCCCTCGCCCTCGAACATCCCGTCCTGCAGCGACCCGTGGTACTCGGTGCCCGTGGGCAGCGTGTAGGTGCCCTGGCCGTGCATCCTGCAAGAGACGGGGCGGTCGGGGGGTGGGAGCTGTGTCCGTGCCCCCTGCAAGAGACGGGGCGGTCGGGGTGTGGGAGCCTTGTCCGTGGGGCGGTCAGGGGGTGGGAGCCCTGCCCGTGCACCCTGCTAGAGACGGGGNGCGCTGTGCCCCGCTCTAGGTGCAGGTGAGCTCGGCCGTGCTCAAGGCCGCGGCCCATCACTACGGGGCTCAGTGCGACCGGCCCAACAAGGAGTTCATGCTGTGCCGCTGGGAGGAGAAGGACCCCCGGCGCTGCCTCAGCGAGGGCCGCCAGGTCAACCAGTGCGCGCTCGACTTCTTCAGGTGAGGGAGGGCCCCGCCGACGGTCTGGGCTTGGGTCCTAGGAGGAACTTCTGCACCGTGAGGGTGCTGAGGCCCTGGAACAGGCTGCCCAGGCAGGTTGTG